>APFE031231616.1:0-15511 GCA_000404065.3 Pinus taeda
CCTCACCCACCTCCATCTTTATTCCTTCCTCCCCCCTCTCCCGCCTTCACCTTTGGCTCCCCCCTTCTACCTCCTCCCAATTGCCCTAACTCCACCTTCTTCTCTCTCCCCACATCCTCCCCCTACTCTCACCTCTCCCTCCCTTGCTCCTCATCCGCATTCACCCCCTCCCCTACTACCTCCTCGTCCTTGTCGTGCCACTCAACCTCTTCCAGCTCCTCTCCCACTGACAGCCTCCTCCACTTCCTCCCCCTCCCAACCCTCCTTTTCCTCCCTGTTTACCTATTCCACCTCCTCCCCCATCTCCTCTTCCTCCTCCTCCTCCCCCTCCACCTCCTCCCCTACCTCCTTTCCCCCCTTCCTCCCCCTTTTTCCCATCCTCTTGTCCCTCCCCAAACTCCTACGCTTCCTCCTCAACCTCTGCCTATTTCTCCTCTTCCATCTCATCCCCCCCTCCTCCTCCTAAAAAAAACATAAAATGAAAAAATAATTAGATATAATTTCATTTTGTTTATTTATAGTACTAACATTATTATAAGTAAATATTTTATATGTTTCCATTTTATATCATTACATATGCTATTTGAGCTAGATTAAAACACTTAGAACCTATAGAAGCTTCACATTAACTATTGTGTCATTAGTTTTATTTTAATAATATTAATTTCCTCATTAAATTAATTTGATTAATTGTTATCTCCTAAATGGAAGAACTATAAAATGATCATGAAAAAAGGAAAAAAATAAAATATTTAATATTAATGATTAACTAAGATCACATGAATAGATTACATAGTCACCATTAATTTCCCTCATCACAAATAAAATTCATACCCAATTACAAGAATTTTAATTTTACATCACTATAAATAACCTATATATTTTTTTACAATAAAGATCAATGTGAAATCAGAAATCAAATAATTTTTATTTTAAATCTTAAAAACAAAACAAATTAAATGACCTAAAATAGCTTCAATTACAAGAATTTTAATTTTACATCACTATAAATAACCTATATATTTTTTTACAATAAAGATCAATGTGAAATCAGAAATCAAATAATTTTTATTTTAAATCTTAAAAACAAAACAAATTAAATGACCTAAAATAGCTTTCCTATTATATTTTACAAAAAAAACAAAAACAAAACAACACTATAGATAGTAAGTTGTGTTTTGTGTTTGAAAGATAAAATAAAAACCCTAAGTCAACCAATTTCTTTTTTTGTCATAACAAATGTAGTAAGGAAATTTAAATCAAAATATTTTCCATTTTTAACATAAAATATCACCTATTGTTAAAAGTACCATCTATTTATATTGTGTATTAGATTCAAAATTTTCATACCTCCATCTTAAACATTAATCAATAAAAACTGGATTAAATATAGCAATAAAAATAAATAAAAACAAATGAAACCAGGGAAACTTTGCTTGGAAAATTAAAATACTATTCCGACAAATTTATTACTTGGGTTTTGGTCCGAGTTTAAATCTTACTGTTCAATCTTTACCCTGATATTTTAATACGACTATTGTACACATAATCCGTGCTATAAGGAACACTTATCCATTTGTATTATACCTGTATTAAACACCCATAACTAACTGATGTGATGAATTTATTTTTAACCAAGGCTTAACTATCTCTGGACTGTTCGCTTGCTTTTTTTTTTAACATTCACTCTAGCTCTGCCATGGCTTTGTGGCACGAGCAGGCCACCCCCCCTTAGCTGGATTCCTCGAGATTTTCCCTTCCATCAATGGTGGTGTGCTCAACTCTTTGATCTAAGGGCTATGATCTGTTCAGAAAATTTACCAATTCAGGGTTGTTGGAATTTGGCTCATTCGTTTCCCCAAACTCTTGGCACCTGTTCAAGATTTACTCCTACCACCTCTGTCCGATTCTTTGGAAGTATAAGGAAATCTTTCTCAGGGGCCAGCCATGAAAGATGGAGCTACTTTTTTAACAGTAAGCGGTTGAATTCTCCCAATTCAATCTCGGTGGTATAATTCTCTTAAATATCATGTTTTATTTTTTTCTTATCCTTATTTCTCTTCAACACTAGGTTGTATGATACTAATCACTTTCCTTTCCCATGTTCTTAGTGTTTAACGGGTTTGAATGCGAGAAATTCTATGCTACCATCCCTTGACATTTGTGGAATCTAGCATTCACTAGTACAAAATTTTTCTGGGTAAGAAATGGTACGAGGTGTTTCCCATTTGGTATATGACAGTTTCTTTTTGCTTTCATAGAGTTCTGAGTGCTCTGCTTCATTCTATTGTTTGTTTTATATGGCTGCTCAGAGGGGAAGATTCTTCTAAAGCCTCACTAAACCGTTACGAATCTTCTTTGCAGACCTGCTACTCAGGTTGCTCTCTTGGCTACAGTGTTGTAGTTATGTATTTCTAGCCGAGAGCCTGGTAATTTCCTTGTCGGTAAATTATTGGTATTTTTAATCTCCTTTCTAGAAGTGAGACTTGTCAAGCAGCCTCGACCCTTGTAGACATTCTGTATAAGTTATATGTTTTTTTCTAATGGACTTTGTATGGAAGCTGTGGACATTTTATAGCCTTAATCATAGTTGTATTATTAATTTATTTATGGTTTCTTGAAGTCATAAATATTATCTTGTTTCCTTCTACAAAAGTCTTATTCTGAATTTTACACATAGGTTGCATTCTCTATTATTTAAATTGACTTGTAAGCATTTCTCTGGATACTGTTTGAACATTGTTATTCTTGATTTACTAAGTGTAGAATATTATGATTTCCTTTTGCTGTAAAACCTTGCGTACTGATAAGTTTTTGAGATCATTTTCACTTGTGAAAATGCGTCTCTGTTTGAAGGTTATTTTGTTTTTATAGTTGATGAGTTTATAACTTAGGAAATGGGTAGGGTTTACTATTTGATGAATAGAGATTCTTCTATTTTATTTTCTCTTAATATCGCTCCGCTTTTACTAACGAACTTGATGGGATTTAATCCTTGTCAGGGTTTTGTTAGAGTTTCATTCCCTGAATGCCACTCCTCCTTAAGCCTGGAGGTTTCTTCAGGGTTTCTCATTAGGAGTCTAGGTTGCTACTTAATTTTCATTAGAAGAATAATATAACTTAGTTGAATTTTCTACATTGTCTGGGTTCCCCAACCTATGGCTTAGTTTGTTCCTCACACATTAAATCATTTCTTTTTCACTCGGACTCGCACAAGTGTCCCATCTTGGAAAACTAAGGTTCACATGTTCTGGTGTCTCTCAACTTACAAGTTAAGCCATTCAGCTTACTCCACCAGTCCGTAGCTACAGGTGGCATTCAGGTTAATATTATTTTTATTGTTTCTTCACTATTACACAATAATTAGTACAAAGGTTCCAATATAATTTAATCGTTATAGATTTACTACTCACACTGTTCTTAGAAGAAAATAACATTGCGTTTTTATTCATTACAGATCCACCAGTAATATTGTTTTCATGCCCTAGCCTACTACGACAATTTCAATTACTCTTATGAGTCTAGGGTTATCATTACCACTTTAGTTATTCTATTTTTTCCTCTTAAAGAACTTGCGAACGCATGTTCGAATTTTATAAAACATGACTAAGTTTTCAGGTCAACAGGTTTGATCCAGGAGTATTTTCACATATCTGTACTTTCCAAGAAAGATAAATAAGCTCTTGGGTTAAGTTTCACCTTTGTTGTCTATTACCTTTTTCCACCCATCCATGAGATTCATCTGGTAGGACCTCCTCTGCCCCCGTGCTTTCTTGTGAGACCACTGTTTTTTGCAAGTCAATGACACACTTGTGCGCATGCATAAACAATATTATTGCGAGTGGGTCCATTTCATTTTGGTATCAGAGCTATGATAGGCTCCAAGAAGTTATCATATTCGAATATTGGATGCCTTGGATGAAATATTATACTTGTGATAGTCAAGAATTTAATTCAATTGTTTCAATTGTATTAGGGCTTGAATAATTCATCAACATATAGGAATATGTGCTTTTGGCATTAAGAAACTAGTAAATCACATTTTGAGCAAATGTGGAAAAGGAAAGAACGAATTATAGAGGCTCACGAAAAAGAATTAAAAATGGAGTAGTAAGAGAATCATTGAGATTTTTAACTAATTTCATAGCAAAATTAGTAGATATCTTTGTTAAAAAAGAAAGAAAGGTAGGAACATGAGAAGAGAACAATGCTACTTGAGCAAAGGGGTAAAGAAAACAACTTGAGATTTTGAAAAATGGTGTTTAGATATGTGTCAAAGAGTGTTGACACAAGCTCATCTTAACATTCCTCAAGTCGTTGCCATGTACCTAATTGTTTTGTAGATTATAAAAATGTTAGTGGTTTAACAAATAGAAGTTTAGGAATTGGTCATTAGGTGGAAACACCCATAGTATAACACTAACATATGATAACTCTTAGTGTTGATTGGAGGAGAAAACTGAGATATAGGATAACTAACTCATAGTGATGCCTATGAGATGAGAAGACTAACATATAGAATAACTAACTCATAGTGATGCCTATTAAAGGAGAAAATTGACATAGGTTATTTCAAGAGTCTGAGGGCGCTTTGATTATTATAAGTAGGTTCAGTTATTTAATTCCTAAACTAGGATATGAAAATGTCACCGTGATGACATGAAAAGCAGTTTTGACCCTTTTTTATATCTACATGCTTCTATTTTAAAAAAATTAGCCAACACTATAGTGGATTATATTTTTGATTGGATGACATGGATTGTGCTTTTATTACTATTTTTTGGCGGATGACATAGATTGTGCTTTTATCACTATTTTTGGTTGGAGGACATGGATTGTGCTTTTATTACTATTTTTACTTAGATGACATAGATTGTGCTTTTATTACTATTTTTGGTTTGATTGAATGACATGGATTGTGCTTTTGTTGTGTAGCTGTGAAAAAAAACTAGAGTATTTTGGTTTGGTTTGACAACATGGATTGTGCTTTTGTTGTGTAGCTTTGAAAAAGCTAGAGTATCTTTCCACATCTGAGAGATAATCCAAGCCGTCCACTGCAAATAGAATTGGCATCATTTAATAGATAGTTTGATTGGCGAGTTGCAAACAGAATTGGCATCATCATCGAGATAACTAGAGTGGCAATCATAGCCCTCCACTCTTAGAAAAATTGGTTGTATGTGATAGCAAGGTGTGAGAGATAAGTGGGACTGCTTATTGAACATGTTATCTGAACTGTCAAGGAGGTTGATTGATTTAATAGTCTATTCAATTTATGGATTCATGTGGGGAGGGTATTTCTCCAGTGGACCTACAATTTTATTTTGGTGTACACATGTAATTACCAAGAATTAAATAGGTTATAATTTTCTAGGACAACAATTCTAAACTACACTTAAAAAAATGATGTTAAAATAGGCTTGCCTCAACAATGTTAAGATAATTCAATTTGGTAGGAATTCATTGCATACCTTCAGTGTCATACGTCAAGGAAATGAAATTGACATTAGCATACCCATCTCCATCACCATCATTGTAACTTACAAATTGTTCTATCATACTCCCGTAAATGATCAATTGATTGTGCTCTTAAAACATTTCACACCACCTTCAAAACTCATAGGAATCATAGAAATTGCAAAGCCATGACATCTACATGGAGTCATATGGCTTTGTACAAGCAAATTATGTGAAGAAGGCCAACAAAACAAGAAAAAAAATATCTTTTATCCACTCACAAAGTCCAACACTTGAATTTTCCTATCCAAAACCTAACACTACAATTATCATGCCTCTTCTTGATTTTCTTAAACAAGAAATTAAGAAGAAGAATTCTAAGAGGAAAATGGTTCAATTTTGATTTTAATAAATAAGTACGAAAAGAAAATTAAAAAAAAAAACTATTATGTACATAGAAAAAGGTAGGATGGTGACACGCACATTGAGAATGTTAATTCCATTCTATGAGTTGTCCCAATCTTTTTCTTCGTATATAGGATAAAAGTAAAGGCCTCTTCATATATAGGATAAAAGTAAAGTCCAAAATGAAATGTATATAACTTATGAACAACCAACAATGTGCTTGGTCATTATTTATTATTACTAACATCATATTGTAAATTAAAAATTAGTGCTATAATTCAATAAGGAAAGAGTAAACTTTTACCAATGAAGAAAATAAATAACATTTTCTTACAAAATATGACATTTTATAAAAAGAGATAATTATCATAATTACATTTTAAAATATTATTCTTATATATTTATTAATTTATCTTCAAAAAACAATAAAAAAATTTAGGTTTTATTTACTCATTCTATAAAATTTAATGATAAAAAAATATTTCTATGAAATTATTTATTGTAAAATAATTATATTACCATGGGGAAGTTGTGGAATTATGTTGTGAAACCTATATAAGAGGGAATAATCTATTTCGAATAAAGATGTAGTATAGTGAATTTTTGCATGTTGTAAGCCACTTCAAAACTAGGGCCAATTAGCATCCTACAACTAAAACATCTTAGTTCTATTTTGATCTATTTGTTTGAAATGGAGATATCACCGAGAAACATCCATGCATGGAATTCTATTTCAAATTGATAAAAGAGTCTTCAATGCCTTAATTTATCTTCTAGATATTTGTGTCTATTTTTCTATGTGGCTTAGTTTTCCTTACATGTGGAATTTTACACTCTTTGTTCCTCTGTTATTTCTATATATAAGTGTTTTATGAGTAGAATTCTAGTTTTAATAATTTGGCTTGGTAGGTGCTACATGTATTGAAATACTTATAGTTAGACTTTAAAGGGTTCTTAATGACTACAACTTCAAAAAAGAGGAAACATTTGGGCACTTAATAAAAGTAATTAAGCAATTGTTTTAAAGATTGTTATGTATAGTGTGGGGAGAAAGGAGGAATAACTCCTCTATACTATTCAAACTTATGTGATTATCAAGGGCTGATCCAACAATTTAATTCATGCATAAAACATATTGTGTGGTTGGAATATATGTGGTGAGACGATAAATAACATTCTAGTGTAAAGGTTTTAACAAGGCTTAAATTCAAAATTTGGACATCATAGAAGGAACCTGTGACTAGAGAATGACCACATGGAATTTTTTGTGAGATAAATAACTCAAAAAAATCGGATGTATAAGTTAGATATTGCTAAAAAAAATGTAGTTCCAGTAGGACATTACTAGGAAAAAAATGTTGAAGAGTTGGGAGTGAGGATTAAATTTTCCAAAGAAGGACTTAGGATCTGTGAAGAAGATTTCTTGTTGAGCACACATGTGTTGCCATGATGAATATAATGAGTTAGTAGAGGAAGGAGAGGACATTGTATAAACAAGGATGGGATTTAGATAGAAGTGCTAGTGATTTGTGCACATCTAGATTCCTCCAAGAATCTCCAACTTGGAATAAAGATGAAGGACTTACCTCAAGAAAGTTGAGATAATTGGGAATAAAGATATTATTAACAAGCAAAAAACACTCAAATATTTTAGTTAAGAGTTATTTATTGCAAAATTAATAGGAGGAAAAGGATAAGAAAGGAAAAATTTGAAATAATTGTCCATTAATATGGACCCATACAAAAAGTTAAATGTTGAATCCCACGTATGTTTGGTAGGGTATGACTTATCATAGTTAATGGTTGATGTCATCAAGTATAACACAAGCATACATGGGAGTTCGCATTCAATAGGAATTTAATCACCCTTGAAGGACAAGGGGCATGCATACGCATAGAGAAAATAGAGAGAGTAGTGAATGTTAGTATAGGAGATCTTATTAGCTCAAACATTGTTTGAAAATAAATAATACTGATAAATTCCTAAACGTAAAAAATATATATCTTGTGCAGAATTAAAAGCTATACTAAATACATATATAACGAACCATTTCAAGAGGATTAGACACAGTGTTTCTAAGGAGATAGCATATCGAGGGGCTTTGCAAAAATTTCCCTGCCAGGATCATTGAACTTTGTACAAGTAGATGGTCTAAATTCTACACAAATGTGACAACTATTGTGTTTCTTTATCACAAGAACAATTTTGGCTACCCATGTGAGAGATACATGAGGTAAAATTCATATGGTAGAGGAAAATATGGAGATTACCTTTTTTATTCTTACACAGATCCCAATAATCAACATAGACATGAAAAACCCTTCATTTTCATAACTGGAATGATTCTAGAAATCCATTCCATCAAATAAACTAGATAAATGCACTGAGCGTGGGGGAAGTTTTCTACAATATGGGGATAATACCAATAATAATTTCATTAGAGGAAGGAAGAATTGAATAAATGATGGGGAAAAGAGTAATGTAAGTACTGAGCTGATGAGGAGGAAAATTTGCTAGAATCATAAAGTTTTTCACAGTCAAAAGTTTGTTAGAAGCATTGATGGGAATATCAAGAGAAGCATTTTCAAGATTTCCTTCAAAAGGTGTGTCATGGGTTTTGTTGGGATATTTCATCGAATAGAAATTTCATGAAGAAACGAGGAAGTGCAAGTCATCATTCAAGTGCTTCGAACAATGGAGAAAGGACAAAGGATGAGGTGATTCTTCCATAGGTTGATTAGATATCATCATATCTTCCATGATGGTTTCATGAAAATGCATCAAAGTATCAATGAAGTCACATGAACAAGAATGATTAACATCCTGGTAGGGTGAAGAGTAAAGGTCAATTTCAACATCATGGGAATATATCAATTCAAATTCGGTAGGGCCCATTTTACCAAACATATGAGGAAAGTATCCAAGGATTAGTGGACTTGTTAGAATCACATGCATTGGAATAAGGATCAAGTTAGACATAATGGTAAGAACTCAACTTAAGTTCAACAAGAACCATTTCACCAAACATGCTTATATCCTCAAGAAAGGAATTATCTAGGGATATATGGGCCCATTTGAATCATATAAACGGAGTGAGAATTAAGTTTAATGCCATGAGAAGCACTCAACACGTGATCAACATCTGCCATTTCTCCAAAAATTCTAGTTTCCTCAAGAGAAGGATTGATGCACAGATTAGTGGATCTATCAGAGTCATATGAGAATTATTGGAAGTGTCTTCCCCACTTTGCACTTGGTGAAATTGTGGAAGGCTAATAACCATGTGTTGATACTAGGCTTCAAAATGACTTCTCATATTAACACGTTGACGAGAAACACATTGATGGAAGAAATGTCGATGAATCTCATCTATAGATAGGCACTAATGTGTGAGATGGTCTTTCCCAAATCCTTACAAGGAAAATCATTTTTCCTCTCATTCTCTTTTGAGACACCCACAACATTATCTTGGGTTTGTGATCTGCCTTTTTCCTCATTCAAAGGTTTAGATTTATTCTCTTTCCTTTTACCTCCTAATTTGTAAAGATTTGTTGTTGATGTGGACTCAATTGACTTGACCACAAAGGTGGGTACAAGAGAATTAGGAGTCTGAGTATGAGGCTTTCTAGCTAGGGTACTAGACTATATACTCATTTGAACCATTTGAAAGGCTAGCTCACAAATGCTTTGAGAAGAGATGTTCCCCACTACATGATTGGCATGGGTTCTTGGTTTGTCATTCACAGGATCAGTCGATGATGAGGAGAATTAGGAATGATCTCATATAAGGTACCTACTTGAGAATATAATAAGTCAAGCTTATGGGCATGGTATGATGCATTACTCCTCAGTTTGGGCTCCTACCATGGCTACATCTTCAATAATCCTAGGCATGAAGGACTGTATGAACCACTCACGCAAGAATTCATTAAGGAACTTGGTTCCAAAGAGACTTCATCTTGTTCTACGATCATGAATATTATAATATGTGTGAGTGGAGTTATCTTGATAGAAATTGGTGAGAATCCTTCCTCTAATCGCTTACCTAACATGGAATTGAAAGTGATTGACAAAATCCTATGCTAAAGATGTGAAATTATCGTAAGTGTTGAACTTAAATTCAATGTACCATTTGGAAGCACCTTTGGTAAGAGTCCACCAGAATAAGCGAAACCTTATGCTACCATACATGAATGAGTTGGATGAGCACCATAAGTTATAACTGGTATATGGGTTTCATGATCTTCTTCGAGATTAGTAGCAAACTTAGGAATGTCTATTGGCATTTTATGTAGGACACATGGCCATGTTGGGTTACTCTTAATGGGATTGTTCATTCACATAGAAAAATCAAACAAAGAAAGCGTTTCCAATAAAGGTGAGTTGAATGATGCTCGGGGTGGGATAGCTCCTCCACCGAAAACTAATTTGGCTAGAGGTGTTTTGTCTCATACCAATGTAAACCTATTACTATTTAATGCCCCCAAAAACAAAAGGATTTCCAAAATGTTGTTAACTTCATAGGCTGAAGGGAAATCCATGCAGGAAAAACCATCAATGCATGGGAACCACTATAGGAATTTCCTATGCTTGTTCACTGTGTTTCAACATCTCTAGGATGATAGAAGTAGGAAAGAATTGTCAAAATTTATTATCACTATATGGTTATATCCACACAGTGATTATTGTATGGAGGTACATTGAGTACTATCATGAAAGGTGAAAATATTTTGTTCTCATCTACTAGAACTCCTACCATATCCAAATTTAAAAAGAGTAATACATTTTTACTATGCCACAAAATTAAAAAGAGTAAGACATTTTTACTATGCCACGATATGTTGTGGATTTAGTAACTCACATAGACTAGCTAAGGAATGTGTAACCTTATTCCTTAACAACTATTACTCACTCTAGAAACAATAAGAGTTAATAGGATCTCCATTATTGTACCATTTCACTCTCAATAAAGTCAAGGTATTTAAAAGGTATACACTGATATCGATTTTGAATTATAATAAGTAAATTTTAAAGGTAGTAGACTATATTGAATCCTTTGAAATCATGGATAAATATATGATAAAAATAGATTATAAATTAGTTTTAAAAGTTCAAAATAATTACTGGGTATGCTTTTTTATAATAAAAAGGATAAAAATTTACTACATTCTAATTTATAGAGAAAAGTAAAAATTTACCACTTGAATTTAGAAATAAAAATGAATTAAACAACTTAAGATATATTTTTTTCACACGGTGGGAAAACCTATCATAACCTAGTTGTGAAACTAGTAGTGAGGATAACCATCTCTCGTTGTAGCCTGACTCATCACCATATTTAAGGAAAACCAAGGCACCCTCACTCATCACCATTTTTTAAGGAAAACCAGGGCACCTAGAATAACCTTACTCATCATCGATATTCAAGGAAAAAAATCAGGCCATGTGGAATAACTGACTCATCACAACCATTCAAGGAAAACAACCTCATGTGGAATAACGAGTTGGTGGTTCGTAAGGGGGTAGGCTTTCACTCCTGGGAGATGCCTCTAGGTCTTGTGATGTTAACTCCTTCCCTTACTTCTAAGGAAGACGAGCCCCAAAACAACTCCAGGCCCAAAAACAACTTAAAATATTATACCAACTAGTAATAAAAATATTATAATAAATATTTATTTTAAATTAAAAAAAAAGGTGTTAAATTAAAAGTAATAAGTAAATTACTAAATTATGCACAAATTTAGTTCGAGATAATCACAAAATACTTGAAAAAGTTTAAAAACTATTTAAAAATAACAATAAAAGTTATATATCTATCCATCTATCCATCTATCTATCTATCTATCTATCTATCTATCTATCTTATTTTCATCTTTAAATTGAGTAATTACATTTACCTATTTACGTTGCTAATTAGTAAATTGTTTCAAATAGAATATGACACACAAGTTTAAAAAAAAACAACCAATAAAAAAAACTTCTTTGAGACATCCTTATATTAAATGGAAGCCATATTGGGTTAAATTTGGATTTAAAAAAAAAAAAAAAAAACACTCATTTGCTTAAAGATCATTTGATGATATCCAACCATGGGTTGATTGTGGTTGAGCACTAACCATGGGTTGATTGTGGTTGAGCACTAACCATGGGTTGATTGTGGTTGACCATGGTTGATCATGGCTGACCATGGTTGATCATGACTGACCAAAGGGACATTTTCTTATCATTATGGTTGACATTGTTCAACTTTATAGATTTCCGTTGACCATGCTAAACTAGCCTAACAATAGATATATTGACTGACCATTATTGTTCGTCAAGGTTAATCACAAATAAGCCATGGTTAATCATGGTTGACCATAAAGATCTTGATTTACCATCTTCAACCATAGAGATGTTGATTAACCATTTTGCACCATGCTAACCATAGATATGTTGAATGATCATTGTGGCTGACTATAGATATGTTGATTTACCACTATCCCATACCATATTCAACCATACAAGTCTTGGTTGACGGCAATATGCTAGCATGGTTCATCATGGTGACCAAGTTGATGTCCATTGACCATTACGGTTAATTGACCATGGTTGACCATGCTTGAAGTTCGTTTAGGGTGGTTGATCATGGTTAACCAAGTTAGATGATTCTAACCCTAGAGATTTTGATTGACCATGGTTGATCATGGCTTACCATGGTTGACTATGTGTAGCCATTATAACCATAGTGGTCTTGGTTGACCATTGTGCTTGATCATGGTTTATCATAATTGACGAGTAAATCTAATTTTCGTTAATTAATCCTTTTCTAAGTAAATTTATTTTTTATTAATTAAATTTTTATAAATATTTTATGATAAATAACACAATAATTTTTTAATAATATTTTGTAAATTTTTAATTTAAACTTAATTTAAACAATAGTTTAAATACGCAATAAAATTATGATTCTAAATTCCTTAAATTAAAATATAACATCAAATAATGATTTGAATTTTGATGAACTGATCAGAGAAAAATTCATTTAAATATAAATTCAAAAAACAAGATATAGAAACTCTATAATTTTTGGTTTTTCATTTTTAACTTGTTTAATTATACAATATTTAGGGTTTTAAAATTTGACACCTCTTTTACCCTAAACCCTAAATTCATCTGTGAAGTTGAAAAGCGGTTCGGTTAATTTAAGACAGTAAGATTCAGAACAGTAAAGAATAACTCCTTTTAAATCTAATCGTGCTCGAGTGGCGACCTAGAGTGGTTAAAGTTTATTAGCAGAGACATGAATATTGCTCTTGTTCTGTCGAGGGCAGAGATAAAAATCGAGTTGAAAAGCATCCTCCTAATGCCACGCACATGCCACGCACATAACTCTGAACTAAACGTTCTTTACTTTCTGAGACTTATATATATATATATATAAAGCTTTCCGAATTTTCGTGGGAGCCATAATATGTGAAAGAGGTCTAAACTACCACAGTCGATGCTGTGAAAGGAAAATTTGAAATTGTTTGTCTGGATCTTCGTTGTTTTCAGTGGTTTCTTCTTCTGCATCATCCGCTTCTCCTTCCTCGGCATGCTTTGATTTCGCATCTATAAAATTGAGATTGCTCTCAACCACCAGCGTTTGGACATACTGCCCGCCAGCACCTTTTCCCAGGAGAAGAATCTTGGCCAAGCTTAGCCACCGCTTCTGTTTTTCTCCCTTCCACCAATTCCTTTTGCATTTTCATCATTTTGTGTAATCTCCTCCGGACGCCTTGCGCTCTAACGCCCTAGATTGTTCCTGAATTGAATCTTGTTTTGACTGTGTCAGGGATCGCCTCCTGCTTCTCTTGTTCGGAGTTGTGAAGCGAAGGCAAGGAGATATCGAGCGTTTGATCCCTAAAGTTGGCCCTGATGCGCCCATCATTATTCAAATTTTGGAAATGACAATAGCCTTTCTAAATCTTTGCAATTTCTCCAGTCTTCCTCGCATATCTAAAGCTGACCAACCAAACCGGGTCGACCAAGATATTTCGCATACCTAAGAAACCATGTTACCGTTGATAAGTCACATGTCAGATCCACGAATTGTGTAGATAACTCATATAATGTGAGGATATAACTTATAAATTGAGTAGATAAGTGGTATATTACGCCTAGATAATTTGGATACCCGAAGAAGATAACTCGCGTATTTGTCATATTCCGCGGAGAAAAATGGTATATGAGCTTGATAAGAAGTATATTTAACTTATATAACCGCGTATCTAAACGACATAAATCGCATAACACTGGTTACTCGCGATATTATATAAGCAAAATACACGAAATGCGAATTAGGTGAGGCGCATTTGTAAATTATTATGCGATATGCGAGTTATTTGCATTGTATACGCTCATTATCAAATGATATGCGATTATCTAGCCTTAAATATGCGGCTTATCCAGCTTCAATATGCGACTTATCTGACCCATTACGTGAATTATCATAAGGACAGGGGATTATCGCCTCCAGATTATCAATGCGATCGTGGCTAAGGTGGAAAAGGTTCGCGAAGCCCCTTGTAGTCTGTAATGGCGATTCCAATCTCTGTGTGTTGGCAGACGTGATACACATTTTGCTCACTATCGCCTTCATGTACTACTCATTGTTCGCAATCCATTTATTGAAGCAGGATTCGGTAATGAACTGAAGGCTCTAGGAATGCTACAATTAGCGTCCATTCTCTTAATTTGAATCTTGTGCGACTCTCTCCATCAGTTTTAGGGCATACCCTTTTAAACAAACCCTATCATTTGAAGGTACGTACACAATCAAATTGTTGCTATGGTTTCAGTTTTAGATTGCAGGTTTCATTTCATTATGCAACTTGCTATTAGTATGCGGTACCTAAGTCTGCGATGTTACGCAGCTTGCACGAAATCCTCTTCCTCTCATTACGAACCATTCTATTAAATAGCCTTTTTTTCCATCCTCCGTATTAGATATATGCGGTATATAAGTAATATATTTATAAGTAATATATATGGGGTATATATAGGCGTTAGCCGTGATCATGGCATTAGGGATTTGTTTTAATCTATTTTAATAAAGCAATA
Source organism: Pinus taeda (assembly GCA_000404065.3). NCBI lineage: Eukaryota > Viridiplantae > Streptophyta > Pinopsida > Pinales > Pinaceae > Pinus > Pinus taeda. The sequence continues at coordinate 14,948 of APFE031231616.1, forward strand.
TATTTATTATTTTAGTTATTAATATTAATTATTTTATATTTACTCATCAAACATCTCAATATATTAAATAAATTCATAGCTTTTTATATATTTATATTGGTTTTTTAGTTATTTGTTAACACTTTTATGTTGTTTTTTTTTATCGAAATAAAGTTGACATGTTTTTTCTGAATTGCAAAGTCTCCAAATGGTCGGTCAAACATCCGTGCCAACTCGCAAACAGTACCATAGGCCATGTAGTATAAAGACCACGTTTATGATCCCGTTGGCACCCACGTATAAAATTAAATATCTGACGTATACAGATTTTATTCCAAAACTACATTACTTGGTATACACCGAACAGTAACGCTAGAAATTTCATTGGTAGCGCCAAAAATAATGCATATAGAAGTGTGAGTAGATGGAACTTGGTAATGAAGTTTAAGGCATTAGTTTTCCTAGTTGAAATTTATATTTATATTTTGAGGTGTTTATTGAATTTAGTGAATTAATTTTCGATTTTATATTTGTTTGTGGAGTTTTGATTGTATATAAATTTAGTATTTTTGGGAAATTTTGGGA
>APFE031231620.1:0-15633 GCA_000404065.3 Pinus taeda
TTTTTACTTTTATTTTTATTTTTAATCTAGGATAATCGGTAACTGGTGAGGGTTATCCTCAACAGGCCCAGGATCAAATCTAACTAGCTGCCACTATAAACCTAGGCTATGAGCAACTGCCTACAAGACACTCAAATTGGTAATAATAATAATAATAATAATAATCTAATTACCTAAAAACACATATTCATTTAAAACAAACTCATTGATATTCGAAATATTTTAAATTACAAACATAATTCTAATTTCTTTTATATTCTAAAATTAAATAAAAATATCATCACATGGAATTAGTCTTTTACATATTATTTTAGTAAATGCAACATACAATATACCGTCTATTATTAAATATAGAAGGCAACACAATGAATAAAGCTCCCTTTGAACATATTTGTTGATCTCTATCTCTACTTTATCTCGACTAGTCTAATCAGGTAGTGGAAACAATAAAGATTGTGGGATGGGTTCTCTCTCAGGTGCCTCATGCATAACAAGCCAAAAAAAATATTATGATGCACTCTAGTCAGTTAGCGTCCTACATAGAGAGTTAAAATAATAATGATGTTGAAGGGAAGATGATTTATTGTCTTATTGGAATGTTGTCCGAGCAGGTAGAAACACTCTAGATTCAACCATGTAACAACAATCCATTTTCCCAAGATCGATGTCAAGCACTTTCAATGATTTCATCATTCCCACAAATTCCAGAAATCCCACTTGAACTTGGGCTTCATGATTCTGCAACAATTTCCGGTAGATCACTTGAAATAATCGCAAGTTTTCTTTAACTTTTGAGTGTCTATGGGCCTTTCAAAATTTAGGAACTGCATTAGTTAGAGATTTAGATGGTGGAAGCTTTGGGCCATTTGTCACAAGCCTAGAAGGATAGAGTGGATCTCCGGTTCCGATATTCTTTTAAGACAATTGCTTAGGGGTTGACATACCTTTATAAGAATGTCCTTTCTTGACCATATGGGCCACCCGATTAGCCTTCTCTATATTAGGTTGTACCTTGAAACTCATAGGTGGAACAACAGATACATATCTCCAACAACAAGGAGGAAAATCCCTGAATATAACATTCCCAGGTATTCTGGTGAGGTTGATTGCTCCCAACATGATGTTGTTGGTAAGAGAATTTTGGGTAAATGCCCAAATGAAGAAGAAGATGCTTTGAAAAATGTACATTTACATAAGCTCAAGTATGGTAAGAGCGTCAATCCTAATTATAGTGAAGCTCTAAATAAAATTGGAGAGAAAGGGAAAATAATAATTGACAAGGACAACAACAATAGTTCATAGGAGATTAACCTTATTCCTAAGCTTCAGAAGTCAACCAAACCATCTGGAGTCAGGGATTTTGCTCAGAAGCCAGCCAAACCATCTGCATTCATCTGCAATTAGGGATTTCCCTCATAAGCCAATCAAACCATCTACAACCATGGATTTTCCTCCTGGCTGTGGGAGATATGCATCTCCTATTCCACCAATGAAACCATTTTCGGTAAGGGATTTTCCTCCTCGTTGTGAGAAATATGTATTTCCTATTCCACGTATGAGTTTCAAGGTGTGACCTAAAATAGAGAAGGCTAATCGGGTGGCCCATATGATAAAGGAAGGACATTCTTATAAAGGTATGTCAACCCCTAAGCAGCTTTCCTCAAGGAATATCAGAACCAAAGATCCACTCTATCCTTCTAGGCTTGTGATAAATTCCCCAAAGCTTCCCCCATCTAAATCTCTCACTAATGCAGTTCCTAAATTTAGAAACACCCATACCCGGTAGAAAGTTAAAGAAACCATTCGATTATTGGACAAATTGTTGCAGAATCATGAAGCCCAAGTTCAAGAATCATGAAGCCCAAGTGATTTCATCGTTATAGCCAGTAATGCAGGAGGTGCCTAAGAGAGATCCCTTCCCACAATCTTCAATGTTTCCACTTCCCAATCATCAATTAATAGAGATACAAACCAATAAATATGATGAGAGGGAGCTTCCTATATTGGGTTGTCTTCTTCAAAAAGCCCCTGCACTTAAGGAAGTGAATCTTAAGCTGACAATAAAACGTAATAATGAGCATCCTAACTTCCTTTTAGAGAAATGGCAGTCATTGAAAAATTGTGGTAAGGCAACATTAGTGAAATGATATGTGAATTTAATTTTTGTTTTTAATATTTATTTTAGCACCATTGTTATCATTATATTGTTTTTCTTGTCAAAAATACAACCAGAGGACCATATCTAATTGATATAATTTCTACTCTATAAGTTCAAAATATCTACTTTTACTAAAGTAGGTTGTAAGTTTTATTTATTAAAAATAGCCTAGATCCATTTAACTTTGGATTTATTATGAGAAATTTGCTTGATGTATGAGCCTTTTTTTGGAGTGTATAATTTGACCAAAAGTTTGCATTTGGAAGGATTTGATGTCTGAGCACATGATAGATCTTGAGTTATATGGATCTTTTTAATATGATGCAAGAGTTGATTTCAAACCATATTTTCATAATCTACCCAAATTATAATTTAGACTCAAAATTATCTAATGAATAAATTTATCCATTGTTATAATTGAGACACTCTTAGAAACATAAATTGTATTTTCTAGAAACTTGACTCTTCTTATATATCCAACATATGAATAAGAGGGAGAAAATAACAAATAAACTTGGCAAAAAATTTAGAGATGGATTAAGCATTTTTCAAATTGGTGCATTTAATAGTTCAATATTACCAATGTTATTAAGAATTTGTAATTGGCAAAAATTGATGTATGTATAGATATATATTTAAAAATATAAAACCAAATAATGAATATAAATGTACATTTTTTTACTCACTGGATCTCATTACCTACAAATAACTTAGACATAGATGGTTTGAATAGAAATGTTAAATGCAAAGTTATTGAACAATCCGTAATTGATTGTAAGAGATATAGAGTCTTTCTTATTCATGACCACGGTCCTTGAAAATTTCCATGAATTGGAGGAACTAGAAGGGAACAAAGCAACATACAAAACAATAAAAAGGGCATATGAATCAAATAAATACTAGATTAAAGCAACAAAATATAAGGATATTGTTGTTAGAGGCAAGGTGTGCAGCAACCAAACAAATATATACACGGCAAATAAATCATGCACAGAAGACACATAAAATTAACGTGGTTCACCCAACCAATTTGGGCTACGTCCACCAAACATAGGCATCGACAATTCTTTATTAATCAAACATGAGATTACAAAATTAATCAAGTTCCTCACAAACTCTCACCCAAAACAATCCGTATGGACATCTAATTTATAGCTAAGAGAATCTAACTACCTCATAAATCCTCTCACATCAAATATAAGATGCATTAACTCTCTCCCAACAACCTGGAGCCAATCTAGCAACAAATTCCTATTGTTCTAACACACTGAGATTTTTGCCTATTTTAATGAAACAGAAAATCTCAACAATCTCCACCTTGACAACAATTAGCTTGATACCATGTTTGTTTATTATTTTATCTTTTCTGCAAGCCAAGAGAAACCAAACACCATCGTAGCTTCTCTAACAAAACTAGTTTCGTGAACATGTCTGCACAATTCTCCTTTGTATGTACCTTTTCAAGAGAGACTCCCCTTTCAGTGATAACCTGTCTTACAAAATGGTACTTGATAGGTATATACTTTGATTTACTATGATAGGCCAGATTCTTAGACAAATGTATTGCACTTTGACTGTCACAAAATAACTTGATGTTGTCCTGCAACCTACCAAATTCACCAAACAAACCTTTCAACCAAATCGCTTCTTTGCAAGCATGAGAAGCAGCAATGTATTCTGCTTCAGTAGTGGATAAAGCAACAATGTTTTGTAGTTTTCACATCCAGCTAATAGCTCCACCTGCAAGAGTAAAGACATATCCTGAAGTTGACCTTCTCTTATCCAAATCACCTGCAAAATCGGAATCAACATTCCCGCAAACAAATTCACTACTCTTATTATATGTAATACAATAATCACTTGTGCCTCTCAAATACCGAAACACCCGTTTCACTGTTGACCAGTGTTCTTTACCTGGATTTTCCATATACCTGCTGACAACCCCAACTGCATGTGAAATATTTGGTCGCGTACACACCATCACATACATTAAACACCCTACTACATTGGCATATGGAATTCGAGACATAGAATCCTTTTCTTCATTTGTATTAGGACATAAACTCGAAGAAAGCTTGAAATGGGAAGCGAAAGGGAGTAATACAGGCTTCACATTGTTCATACCAAATCTCAAAAGTATTTTCTCAATATACTTCTGTTGTTATTGCCATAGCTTACCATTGCTCCTATCTCTGAAAATCTCCATGCCCAAAATCTGTCTTGCTGCTCCTAGATCTTTCATATCAAATGTCCTTGCCATCTAAGCCTTCAACCTGTTGATTTCTTCTATGCTTTTGCTTGCTAAAAGCATATCGTCAACATACAATACTAAGAAAATGAATATGCCATTATTTAACTACTTAACATAAACACAATGATTATATTCACTTCTAACATATTTCTGACTCAACATGAAAGAATCAAACTTCTTATACCACTATCGAGGTGACTGCTTCAGGCCATATAATGACTTCTTGAGCCTGCAAACAAATTCTCATTGCGATGCTGAACAAACCCTTCCGGTTGTTCCATATAAATTTCCTCATCTAAGTCTCCATGTAGAAATGCAGTCTTAACATCTGATTGCTGCAACTGTAAATCAAGTAAAGCCACTAATGCTAACACAATTCTAATTGAAACTATTTTAACAACTGGTGAAAAAATCTCATGAAAGTCAATGCCAACTTTATGAGAGAACCCTTTTGCGACCAGCCTCGCTTTGTATCTGTCCTCCGTATCATTCACACCCCGTTTTAGCTTGAAAACCCATTTACACCCCACGGTTTTCCTGTCTTTTGGAAGCTCAACCAAATCCCATGTGCCATTCTTACCTAAGGCCATCATTTCGTCCTTCATGGCTGCTTTCCAATTGTCACTTTTCGAACCTTCTATTGCTTCTTGATAGCACAGAGGTTCATCGTCATTAGCAGTAAATGCAACTGAATTAACATAATCATCATAACTTCTTGGTGGCCGTTTGATTCTAGTCGACCTCCTTAAGGATGTTTCTGGCGCTTCCTCGATTGGCTGACTACCATCTATAGGAACTTATTGATGATCAATATCTAAGACCTGTTCATGATCTATACCTGAACCCTGTTCATGTTCTGATTCTGAAACCTCTTCATGACTAGTATCTAAACTATGGTCATCATGACTATCATTAGAAATGCTATCAAACTGAATGTGCTGAAAGTCAGATACATCATCCTGTTTCAATCTACTATCTACATCTAACTATACAAGAGAGGATTCATTAAACTTTACATCTCTGTTGATGATGATTTTGCGGGTAGTAGGATGCCACAATCTATATCCCTTTGTTCCATCACCATACCCAACAAAGATATACCTTTTAGACTTTGGATCTAATTTAGTTCGCTGATGTTTAGGCACTACAACATATGCATCACAACCAAACACTCTGAGTTTAGAATAGTCACAAGGGTGACATTTCCATACCTCTTGAGGAATCTTGCATCCTATCGCCTTTGACGATGATCGATCTATCACATAACAAGTCGTAGCCATAGCTTCTGTCCACAACTCCTTCTGCAAACCGATGTTACTCAGCATACAACTTGCTCTCTCTAAAAGAGTCCTATTCATGCGTTCAGCAACTCCATTCTGCCGAGGAGTATACACCATGGTCTTATGTCTCTCGATCCCTACATCCTTGCAATAGCTGTCAAACTCCTTGGAAGTAAACTCACCACCATTGCCAGTTCTTAAACATTTTATTGTTCTACTAGTGTTGTTTTCTACCAATGCTCTAAACTGCTTGAAAACTGAAAAAACATCAGACTTCCTTTTCAACATGTAGACCCACACTTTCCTAGAAAAGTCATCAATAAACGATACAAAATATGACGAGCCACCATATGAGGTTGTCGGGGATGGACCCCAAATATCTGAATGGATATAGTCAAGTATTCCTTTACTAGTATGTTTGCCTGTTTTAAACTTTTGTTTACTTTCTTTTCCAAATAGACAATGCTTACAGAAATCTAACTTTCCAGACTTTAGATTTGAAAGTAACTTGTGATCAGCCAAAATTTTTAACCCTCTTTCACTCATATGCCCCAATCTTTGATGCCATAAGCGAATGAAACTACTGTCATATTCAGATAATGCAGACACATGATCTAACCCTGTACTTCCTTCTAACTGAAATAAAATTCCTACCTTCTTAACTTTCCTAACTAGTAAAATACCTTTGTAAATTTTCATTACTCCACCTTGAATTACAGTTTTATATACATTTGAATCAAGTGCTCCTAATGAAATCAAATTTTTTCTTAAATCTAGTACATGTCTCACATCAGTTAACCTTTTAGTTGTCCCATCAAACATTTGTAGTTGTATACTCCCAATCCCCACAATATTGCATGTTACATCATTACCCATGTACACAACTCCATCATTAATTGATTTATATGTATTAAACCATTCTTTATGAATACACATGTGGTTTGACGCATCGGAATCTAACAACCAATGTTGATCATGATTTGACACATTAACTGATAATACTTCATCACTCATACTTGAACCAAATGCCGAACCTGTATCTGTCGTATTTGCCTCCTTTAGAATTTTGTTGTTGTCGCTTCCAGCAGTCCTTCTTCAAATGCCCCGATTTGCCACAAAACCAACACTTTACCTTACTCTTCTTCCCTTTCGACTTTGAACGTGATTCACTCGGCCTACTGGAGCATCTTTCTTTCGAACGATCTCTAACCATCATAGCTTTTGATGTAGAGGTTTCTGAATGCGACCTTCTCCTTGTTTCTTCCAATAATAAAGATGCAACTACATCATCAAACTCAATAGTTTCTGATGAACTAAGACTTATAGAAGTAACAAAATGATCCCATGACTCGGGCAACGAGCACAATAAAGTAATAGCTTTATCCTCAGATTGAATTTTTACTTCTATACTTTGTAATTGCACTCGAAGAGTATTAAAAGCATGCAAATGATCAGCAATCGATGTACCTTCCTTCATTCGCAAACTGTACAACTATCGCTTTAGGAGAATCCTATTGGTTAAGGATTTGGTCATGTATAGTTTCTCCAGTTTCGTCCACAAACCAGCAGCTGTTGTCTCCGACACGATATTAAACAAGACATCATCCGCCAAACACAATAGAATAACACTTACTGCTCTTTCATCCATCTCGGCTCACTCATTATCTGTGATGTTGTAAGGCTGTTTAGGTTTTCCCATCAACGCCTTTTCCATGCCTTGTTGCACCAGTAGATCGTACATCTTCACCTTCCAGATTTCGAAGTTGTTTTCGCCATTAAACTTCTCGATCTCAAAACGATCACGCTAAGTTTTCGCCATATTGTATCAACCAAAAAACAATCTCCAATTCCAACTTGTTAATTAATCAAATTAATATCTAACAGAAAAGCCTTCACCTTCTACTGTACTGCCTTTACTTTATCAAAAAAATGCTTTGCTATATAAACTGCAAGTTACAAAATAAAAAACGAATAACCAAATTGCAATTTTACCAAATGATTTTCACTTGGCGCGCTTAAGGGGTTTTGGCGCATCTTCAACAACAGACGACATGCGCCAGAAGCAAAAAAAGCGTAAGTATGGAAATTGGCACGAGTAAACCAGCGTAATCCGTGGCAAGCATGGTATTGGCACTCTAGCGCTATTATTCAGCTCAGATCTGCGCCTGTTACAGCATTAAAATGTGAGTGCTAACATTGCCGCGACTGTTCCTGAAAAGAATGCGCCAACAGCCATGCTTCACCTACACGCAGCAGTTTTCTGTGATTTCTGAAAAACGCACACTAGCTTCTCTTTCCAGCGCTCGTGGTTCAAAGATTATTCCTGTTATCACCAAGAAATGCGGTTACATGTACATAAATGTTGTCCAAAAAAATTTCATTGCCAAAAATAGGTGTCAAATAGTTGTTGTCCTATGTTCGTTACTTAGGGATCATGTTTTAGAAAGTTATTGATGTAAATCATTTTCAAATACCGTTAGTCATCCTCCATCATGATTGTATAAGGCCTATCTTATCTTGCTTATGTCATTGGCCCTTTTCGCATTTCCGCAGCGTAGTTTTATTGGCTGATTTTGTAGCGCAATGATGTTTTAGCTTTTTCGCAGCGTGTCAGTAACCAGCCATTTCGTAGCGCATTTTGATAATTTATAACTATATGCGCTACGAAATTGAGGATTCGGGAATTTTGCAGCACTGTTTCTTAAAATGTCATGTCTGGGGGGATGAGTCAGTGTGTTCGTCCGTTTATTGTCAGTAGGCGTCCTTTCCAAGCGATTATGAGCCATCATTCCACCAATAGGTTCATAGCCACACACATAAAAATCATTCAAATGGTTTTGTAATGCATGGTAGTGTTATGATGTCTGTTAATGATGCATGAAATGACCCGTTTTTATGATAAGACTGTTAAATTGCAAAGGAGCCCGAGTTTCTTCCTTAAAGAAACTGATTGCAAGCGAGCCTGCGTTCCAAAATTTGAATTTGCCATTTGAGTTGAAGCTGGTGGTGTCTCTCTATGCGAAAGATTTCAAAGCGAAATGGAGAGAAGGGGCATCGATCTAGAAGATGTCAAAGAACAGAACCTATGGGATTGGATCTTGCATTAAGAGATGAAGGTGTAAGACAAGCTTTTCAGGATGCTGGTTGCTGGACATTTTGTGAGAAGCTACAGGGTGGGCATGCTGAGGTAACAAAAGCATTTGCCTTAAATTTTACAGGTTTAAGTTCTAAAGTGTTTATGTTAGAATTCCCAGTATCTCAAGAGGCTATTGCTAGGGTGACTGAAATTCCGAGAGGAGGGCAGGAGTGGTTTAAAAACTTCAAATTTGATATGAACCCCTGCAAGGAATTCTTGAAGGAACCTTATGTGAATGAAGATCTTACAAAGGTTGTGCCAAGGAATTATGTAAAGGAACACTATGCACTTCTCCTTACATGTATTCAAAAGTATTTAACATGTGAAGGGAGATATACTAAAGTTTACTCCTATCATTTTAAGCTGTTGCTGCATTTTACATGCAAAGCATCTATAGATATCCCATTCTACTTGTTTCATAGCCTCAGAAGATGTGTGATAAAAATTCAGTTGAAGAAGGATAACTTGTGAGACATCACTGTTTCATCATGTTTAGTGAAAACTATTAGTGTTGGATGGTCTGCAGAAAATTGGTCGGGATTGGGATTCTTTTATTTTTATGGCTGGTTTTCAGAGTAAGACAGGCCTCACCCCATTGCCTGTTAGAGAAAGGGAAAAGTCAATTGAGGAACCTACTCTTGTTGAGCTTAGAAAGGAGATAAAAGATAAAAAGAAGACCAAGACCCAATTGAAGGAATCAATGAAGCCATTGGTTATCAAAGAGTCACCTCAACCATCATCAAAGGAGAAGGTCAAGCACAAGAAAGATGCACCTGGATCAAGTGGGGCTGAACAGGTATCAAGAGTAAAGACCAGAAGTCAATTAAGCAAGGAGAAGGGCAAATCAGTAGCTGTTAAAGAAAGTCCAATATCGAAGGCTAGTTTAAATGATTTGCTTGAGGCTATTGATTTTGAACAGACTAAATCAGTGCATATTGAGCCAATGCACATTGACTTAACTCAATCATCACCAGAGAGCACTAAAAAATCAAAGGCTTCGAAGAGGTTAAGGTTTGATGAACCTGGTAAAGAGTTTGTGTTCAAACCACGAAGGCCAGTTACAAGGAAACAAGTTAAAGAGGCTGAGAAAGTGCATGAAGAAGGGGTAGCTGTAAAGATGCCCAGAATAGAGGTAATCGAACAAATGCCCAAAACAGGAGAGGCAGAGAAAATAAAGAAAAAACCCTTTACAAGAAAACAAGCAAGAGAAATGGAGAAACAATCCGGAACAGAGGAAGCAAAAGAAACCAAGGAAAAAGTTCCAAATAAAAAAATCATCATTTCTAAAAAAGGAAAGACTGCATCTACAAAGGACCAGTGGGAGGCAACTGAGAGAGAATGACTGAGATGGAGAGGGCCGTAGCTGAAATTGCAGCCATGGAAAAGGAGGCCGAAAAATTGAAGGCACAGCTAAATAAATTAGCTGCTAAATGAAATTGCCGATTATGAGTAAGGTGCCTTTGTAAGTTTTGATCAATTTTGTTTAAAATCCATCATTTTGAAGTCATTTACCTCCCTAACACTTGTAGAAGAGGTCTAAGGAAGTCCTGAGTTCAAGCAATTCAAGACAAATACACTCTGTTTTAGCAAAAACAACAGTTTCGTAGCGCGCTACGAAACTGCTGTAGGTGCTGTTTTTTGAAGAAAATAAACAGTTTAATGATGAGGTCAACAAATTTTTGAAGAAAATGCCTAATGAACATCAAGGAGACCACATAAGGCTATCAGGGCCATTCAGATAATGACAAGTGTGCATTCTCCATAAAGGTAAAACATTTTGTCTTAAGCTATAGCTTTAATAAAGGTACTTTATTACCGGTGGTTAGGGTTTGGTTGAAGATGCATACGAGGATTTGGGCTTGTACACCTATTCAATCAACAAGGCTTCCAACATATCTGGGAATATGGTGATGCTCGTCAATTTTGGGGTATTAAAGAGCTGGGAACATATTGCTTAACTTTCGAAGGATGGTGGGAAACAAGGGCCGAGAAAACAGGGGTTTGTTCTTATGATCAATGAACCATCAGCACATTCAGCATCCAATGCTAATCTTGTTCCTTGCATCCTTATCTCATCTATCACGGCCAAAACTAAAGGAGACAGGTGTCGAAGATCTAGAAAAGAATCATGTAACGAAGAGAATAGAATAAGAGTTTAAGTTTGATTAGGACTCTATGTAATTACAGCTTAATACTTAGTGTATTTAATGAGTTTGTTCAAAATAGATAGGGGTAGTTAATGATAGTCATCGAGCTCCCCTCATGCTAGAGGAGGAGGCTCAAAGTAGTTAAGAATGTTTTTCTATATATAGATGAAACTCTGATGTAATGAGGGTTGGATGTTTATGAAAAAACAGAGTTTATATTGGCTTATGTAAAAGACTTTTTACAGTAATAGAAAGACTACTTTTTCTTCTCAAGATTCATACTTTGTTCAAATTCTCAAGATGTATGTGGTTTTGTCTTATCCTTTATATTTTACAGCTCCATAGATATACAATCACTTTGAATTCACCTAGTTGCTCAGATTTCCTGTGTATATTTATGAGTTGAGGTTCATTTGAGAAATGTTTTGAGTGTTTAAAAATTACATGCCTTGACTTCCATGAATGAGTAGTTGATAGTTTACTGAAATGGTATTTGACTCCATGAGCCCAATGGAAGAAATGTTATGTTGTGTTCCCAACCATCATGCTTATTTAAGTTCTCATTATAAGAGTTAGCCCTCTTAGTGTTTAAAGATAAATCAGTAGTTTATTTTGAGAGAGCCCTCTCAGGTTAGGGAGGCTAATCCTTAGCTAAGAGTCTGGTCTGAAATAGTTACATAGAGTCTAACTGATTAGCAGCCATCGGTACTGATTTTGTGATAACATTTTGGTGCGTCTGTCGGGAGTCTGAAGATTATTCATTCCCGAAATCAAAGGCTGAACTTCTGAAGGTAGCAGGAGCTCAAAGAGTTTTCGAGGCTACAATCTACCTTGGTGACTCCATTAATTCTTAAAGTTTAAAAGGTGGCTTCGAGAGGAAGATATACAAGGAGTAATCCTGACCCAAACCCACCTAGTCCTGTGGAGAATCCTAATATCATCTCAAGGAGTAAACAAATATTTTCTGATATACCAGGTACTTCAAACATTTCAAAATCTTTGTTTCATGAATTTTCAAGAAGTCCTGAAAATAAAATTGTTGATGATAAAATTCAAGAAGTGTTGTTGAGGTCTGAAGATGAAGAAGAATTGATTGGTATCATTTTGGATTTACAAAAGAGAGGTATTGATACTTCATCTTTAGTATCACAAAAAGATAAAGAAGAGTTTTGGGAAATTGTTACTTCTGAATTGTTGTTAGAGGAAGAAGACTTGAAACAGCTCAAGGGGATTGACCCTTTTGAAGTTTTTCTTAAGTCTAAAACTGGTTTACCTCTGCCAAATTGGAGCTCTTTTGTCAGTGGTTTACAAAGTCCAAATAGTCCTTTTCGTACTCATACTTTGTCTTCTGCCTCTGCTAGTCCAAATAGCCCTTAGACAACATCTCATACTAGTTCTGGTCCTACTGGTCATACGGTACCTATTGTCACGGTTCCTCCATTCATTATGGATGTACCTGCTAGATATGCTCCTCTAGATCTCCCTGCTGTTTTGCATGATCTCCCTAGCAAATATGCTGCTAGAATTCCAACATGGGGAGGAGATGAAGACATTACAGCTGAAGAACATGTGGATAGATTTAATGACTTTGTTGACAGGGAAGAAGTGGATGATGAAGATGTAAAATTAAGACTATTTGCTCAAAATTTTATTGGGGAAGTGCGAAAATGGTTTAAAGCCTTGGGAGCTGGTAGCATCCATAGTTGGGCTGAGTTTGAAGATAGTTTTATGAGGAAATGGGGAAATAGAACTAATCATGTTCAGGCCCTCACTGAATATAATAGTTTAAGAAGAGCTCCAGATGAGACTGTTCAAAATTTTTCTAAGAGGTTTAATAAAATATATAATTCCATTCTAGCACATTTGAAACCTCCTAGAGCTTTCGCACAGTTAAGATATGCTGAGTCTTTTGACTCAGATTTCTCTCTTTTACTCAGAGAAAGAGAGTCTGCTACTTTGGCTGAAATGCAAAATGATGCAATCAAAGTAGAGGTGTATATACTTGCTGCTAAAAAGTCCAAGATGGCAAAGGCTAAGATAAAGGAGGAGGAGAGGCCCTCTACTTCTGTTCAAGAAGACAAATTTGAAACCATGATGAAAACTATGGAGAAATTGATGGATCAATTAGCACTCGGGAATACTGCTGCTCCCCAAGCACAACAAGAGCCTCGGTTCAGGAATCCTCAATTTAGAAGGCCTCAAAATCAGCAAAGGCCAAGAGACAATAGAAATCAGCAAGCAGATCCTCCAGTGAGACCTTCTTTTCAATAAAACATGGTGGATGAAGAAGAAGAACCTGAAGAACCTGAGGAATCTATTCATTGTCTTGGTGAAGAGGATTCAGAAATTTTCTTAACAAAGGAGGAACATGATGAGTCCAACCAGTTAAAAGCCGAGGAGGAACCCTCAGATTTCCTAAAGGGTTATCAGCATGCCATATTTGAGATTCAAAAGCAGTACAATCTCAGAAACAGAGATGTCCCTATTACAGCAAATAAAGCTCAGCCCAAGAAGAATGTTTCAAAAGCAGTTGAAGATAAAAAGGAAAAGTCAAAGCAGATTGATGGTAAAGGTGATTCTCCTCTTGAAAGAAAGGATAATCAGACCCCTGCTCCTCCTAAGGAAATTGAAAGGTCTACTTCTGTTTTTAATATAGAAAATGAGATTGCTAAAATTAAAATATCAGTCCCATTCAATGAAATCCTGAAAGTAGACAAATATAGAAGCAAGATTGTGGAAATGCTTAATTTTCCACCAGGAGGGGCTGATATTTTAAATGTGCAAGAGGATAATCCTATTATATGTTTAGGTCCAAGACTTGAGGATGAACAAAATGATGAGTTTCCTCCTTTTTATATAAGCATTAACATACATGAGATGACTCTTCATAATTCTATGCTGGATTCAGGGGCATCCCATAACCTCATGCCTAATTATGGAAAGATTGGGATTAGAAGTAACTAGACCATACAAGGACTTATTTTCTTTTGATTCAAAGAGAGTTCATTGTATTGGGCTGATAAAGGATGTGGTTGTGGCACTCACACAAATCCCCACAAAGACAACTGTCATGGACATTGTTGTTGCAGATGTTCCACCTAAATTTGGGATGCTACTTTCAAGGTCATGGGCAACAAAAATCAAGGGTACCATTCAAATGGATCTGACATATGCTACCATTCCAATGTTTGGTGAACAAAGAAGGTTATATCGTGAGACAAGGATGGCATATATGGTAAGCAGCAAGGACAAGCCACGGAATTTTCCTATTTATTCTTGTGATACAGGCCTTGGATCAGCTATTCTCTTTAATGAATGAGTAGGAAAAGAATCACAAGAAGAACATGTAGAAAATCAGTGTCAGAGGGTGCAGCAAAGTAATGAAAGAGACATCACTGGTTGCTGGTCCTTATACTTTGATGGAGCAGCAGGAAAAGAAGGCGCAGGAGCTGGGATTTGGATCATGAGTCCAACTGAGGAAAGTAAGTTTCTGTCATACAAACTTAATTTTGATTGTACCAATAACATGGCTGAGTATGAGTCTCTGGTGTTAGGCTTAGAAACTTTGATAGAGTTAAAGGCAAAAAATATTGTTGTTTATGGAGATTCTGAATTAATCATAAAGCAAGTTCAAGGTGCTTATCAAACAAAGGATGCAAGGATGACAGCTTACAAAAATTTGGTGTTGGAATTGTTGGAAAAGTTTCAATCATACACCTTCGGTATAAAAACCAGAGATCAAAATTCTGTTGCAGATTCTCTTGCTGTTGCAGCCAGTCTTTTTATTATTCCTAAACATTCTTCTGATAACTATGAAGTGAAGGTTCGTCATAGGCCAGTCATCCCAGATAATATCCTAAACTGGCAGGTCTTTGAAGATGATCAGCAGGTAAGAAATTTCCTAGAGTTGAAAGGAGAGTTTGAGCATAATCAAATTGATCAGCAGAATATGTTAGTGGAGACAAAGGAAAAATCTGAGGTGTTGCAGCTGCAAAACAATCTAATTCCAAAGGGTCTTATTCCACTTGAGAAACTATTTGATCAGAATGATGTGTTTAAAGCACCAAGATTGCAAGCCAATGAAGAGGAAATAGAGAGTTGTAATTTAGGTGACTCAGTGGTGCCTAAATTAGTCAAAATTTCAAAGTTTTTATCAGCTGATATGAAGGTTAAGTATGTTGAATTGATGAGGAAGTTTATTGATGTTTTTGCATGGAGCTATGCTGATCTAAAGCAGTATGATTCTTCAATCATACAACATACTATCCCAATTAAACAAAATGAGAAACCTTTTAAGCAGAAATTAAGGAGAATTAATCCCCTTCTAATGCCACTAATTGAAAAGGAAGTGAAGAAGCTTTTTGATGCAAAGATTATTGTTTCAATCAGATTTTGAAATTGGCTTGCTAACTTAGTACCAGTCAGGAAAAAGAATGGGGAGATAAGGATTTGCATAGACTTCAGGAACTTGAACAAGGCTTCACTGAAAGATAATTACCCTCTTCCTAAAATGGATCTTATTTTGCAGAATATTGTTGGCTCTCAAAGAATGTCCATGCTAGATGGTTTCTTAGGGTACAATCAGATCCTTGTTCATCCAGATGATCAGGAGAAGACAACTTTCACTACACCATGGGGCACATTTATGTATGCAAAGATGC
>APFE031231623.1:0-22879 GCA_000404065.3 Pinus taeda
ATAAGTTAATAATAATTCTTTCATTTTCTAAGTGGTGTGAGTCGTGAGATGATTGTTGTTTAAGCTTTGGCTTGAGAAACCACAAGCTAGGGTATCTAAGCCATCAAAATCATCGTGGGATCACACCCGGTGTGGGCGACACCAACCCTTTTCATGGATGGATTTTTTCCCATGGAGTTTTCAACTAGTGACATTCTCATCGTTGAGTGTCTTAGCAGTACACCCCATCATTGTTTATTCTATGCCCCATAGGATATAACTTTAAAATATTATTTAAACATAGCATAATTTTTTTTGTAACCTTCGTAGGACCTTTATTTTCATTATCATTCAAAATCAAGCAGGTTACATCCATGTGCTAAATGGTTAGGTGGCCTCAACCTACCCTAGGGAAAGCAAGTCTGTTGACCACCTAATGACATGATAAGCCATCCAGAAACAAAATTGAATAAGTCCATCCAACCATGCTAAAATGGTCTAATTGCCTTTATACTTCCTAACAACTAGATATCTATAAATATACTGAATGTACTGAACAAACAGAAACCGTTGCATACACTAAAAGTAAAAAAAAAGATGATACACTAGACTACTCATATTCAGTTGAGTCAATCGGGGTCGAGTCCTTTGCACTTTACTCGAGAAGTTCAAATTGCAGAATGCATGGGATGTGTTGTTCTATGCGGCCGAGGCATCCATTTTTCTTCTAAATTTGGAACTTGATTTGCTAAAAATCGTGACTATAATATGGGAAATCTTGTGTTGTCGTGGTCGAGCCTGTAGGAATGTGCTCCAATGCCTTGACCAAAAGGCTCTTCATCAACCAATACAAGTGAGCTATTTGCTGGTACTAAGAGGTATGACCCCGAGAGTGACCGGGATCAGGCACCAAGGTCTACCAATCATCTAGGTGATGTCGAGAAGCTCATCTTTCTTATTTAACTACTCTTCCCATTAAGATATGAGCTGAAGAGCCAGGGCTGAGCCCGCATGATATTTAGTGGCTGCTTCATTAATAATCCTAGAGGTGGACTTATACCCAAGAGTTTTGCTGGTAGAAGTATTGGGAGAATGGGACATTGTGGCCCCTTTGGTCTTCTTCCTAAAACCATGGGAATCCTAGGTAGTCTTTATTCTTATGGAAGCAGCGTGAGGCATAGTACTGGTGATGAAGGATCGAAAATACAAACTAAAACCAATCAGATTAAAACCAGAAAACCGACCTAGAGCGAGCCAAAATCCAGGAGGCGAGAGCATCCAGGGGTCTTATCTAGCCGGGGGACCTTTCAAGGTGATCAAATATGAGAACCACGACCCATACAGAACTCAAAGGTATCTGTTTTTGAAACTCTGACCCTCAAAACAAGAGTAATCCCAAGGCTCATAGAGATAAGTCCAACCAAAAGCAGATCAATGGAGGTTATCATTAAAAACCAAGCCAGTTCCCTATCGAGACCTTGATAATATGAGGACATGGCCACATATTACCAAAGAAAAGCTTAATCAAGTGCTCCAATGACATAACCCGAAAGACCATGGGCGACCCATAGGCCTTACCAACAACATGTCCATGCGAGCCAACAGAACTCCAAAAAAAAAATAAAAATGAATATAAAAACTAGAAAACCTTCAAACAATTTAGTAACAACAAGACCTTCTTCTAAGGAATACATCTTCCAGACTAACCCATTCATGGTGCATCCCTTTTTCCATGAATTCAGACAAGAAAGACGAGCCTTGACAAAGAGATATGTGAAAATTCATTGAAAATACCTGAGGCCGACGATCTGAACCCACTGTAGGAGAACCTGAGCCATTTGAAATACCTCCACAAAATTCTTCAATGACTTGCCAAATTGCTCTACTCCAATACTATGCCAAAACAAATCGCAAACTAACTACTTACGAATCTCACTTACGCAAAGCCGAGAGCTTGTTGCGTTTCATTCTATTACCACCTTCCCACCTTCCATTGATTGTGATCATGTGATTCATCACCCCTCCATGTGTTATGTGCACATAGAGGGTGGCATAGGGGCACCTTGGGACCTGTAGGACACCCATTACCTATTGAGATGATTGAGATTTTCCCACTCGCACATCGATTGGGGGATTTAAGCATAGTTTACTAATAACTATATATTAATACATTAATTTATAAATTAGCATTCTAATATTCTAATATGTTTGAATGTTATGTTAATTTCATACTATTAAGGTTTATAATATTGGGGTTTTAATATTAGTGTTTTTAATACTTGAATTTAAATATATAGAGTTAATAAAATTATATAAATTTAATAACATGATAATGTTTACATTAATAAAGTGTGAATAAATTATAAAATTTTATATTATAAATTACGATAGTAATGACTAATAAAATGATTTAAAATAAATTAATCAATAAATATATAATACTAATATATTAATAAAAATATGATTGAGTTTAGTGGAGTTTATTAATACAATATTACTTAATACATAATTAATATTAATCGATTATATAATATAATATATTATATATATATAATATTAATATTATATATATATATATATATATATAATTCACACTTTAATGTTTTCGACTATAAAGCAAAAAAAATTTTTTTTCCTTATTAACCATTAACGCATGTTGACTATTATTGACATGTTCAACTGTAGTAAACGTTGACATCATAGTCAACAATAGCCAACATGACTTCCATGGTAGACCATATAATGAACGTAGTCAACCACATTATATAAACATAGTCAAACCTTGATAGTTAACATTGATATTCAATATTTAAATAGTTAACCGTGATCAAACATGGTCAACCCTATGTTTACCATATTTTACAATAGTCAACGTGATGACATAGTCAAACATAATGAACCTTTCAAGGGTGAATATGGAAAAACATAGCTAATAATCTTTAATTGTACTTAAACAATCATTAACCATAGTGAAAACATAGTCAACGTTGTTTAATAATAGTCACACATTGTCAACCATAGTCTAACGATGGACAACATCATCAATTATAGTCTAACCATGGTCAACCTATGCTTAACATGACTAGTTTTTGTTAAAATGGTTGAATATGGTCAACCTAGGTCACCATGGCAAAACATGGTCAAGAGTAACATCCCATTATCAATATAGACAACCATAATTTATCATAGAAAATTATAGTTAACTATGGTCAAATTAGTCAAACCATATTCACCCATGGTGAACATGGTCAAGTCATGTGACATGTCGAATTGTGGCAAAATTCACATTGTAACCTAACATTGTCACATTATGACAGACATTGTCATAATGTTATATTACATTGTAATTTGTCGAACATCACTATGCGACATTTCAATTTTAATTAACCACATTTACTAATGTGGTTGACTATATTTGACAATGTTTGATTATGTTTGACATTGAACACTAGTCAACATTAGTCAAACATAGTCAAACAAAGTTAACCTTTATAGTCCATGTTTAAATATGTATGACCATGATCAAACTTGGTCAACCCTATGTTTACCATATTTAACAAAACTCAAAAGTCACCCACAGTTGTTCATTCTTAATGTAACTCGGCCTTATTAAGGTTTTTTGGTTTATAATATTGGGTTTGATACCAATGCTTATAAGATAAGGATTGTAATGAATTTAATATTAAGATTTATAATATTCAATTTAATATTAAGGTTTATAATAGAGTGTGTTTAATATATAGGGCTTAATATTATAGTTTAATATATAGGGTTTATAATATTGCAATGTGACAAACATTGTTACAATATTACATTTTCACATTGTGACATAAATTTATCGAACATCATAATATGAAAAACTTTATTGCAATGTAATATATATTAATATTGATATATACTTATTAACATATATAACCATATTTACTAATATAATTATGTATGTGTTTAATGTAAATTTATTATAGTTATTGTTGTATATGTATAATATAGTTGTGTATGTGTTTCATGTAAATTTATTATATTTATTGGTATATATCTATGGAGTAGTCTATAACGCGACTTTTTGAAAGTCTTTCCGGCAGATTTTCTCGGTCAAAATCCGGCAGCAATTCATTGGAATCCCAGGTTTGATAGCTAGTTTCTGTACAATCAATGGCTCCCAGGGGTTTTTCAGGGCGCTGAATCCAAATATGCAGTTAAAAAACCATTTTAACTGCTAAAAATCAAGATTTAACCTCATTTCTTCTGCCGGATTCCATCACCGGAATCTCCAAAAAGTCGCATTATAGACAACTCCTATATCTATACATTAACGCGTGTATATCAAACAATGTTCTCATTTTGTGAAGAGAGGGCGGATTGATGGTAGAGGAGTTGGAACGTTCCAGGATTATTTTTGTTTTTCAATTTTCTTTTAAACATTAAAAACGCAGGTTGAGGCTTTCAAGAAAGATGGTCTAATACTGTGAACAGCCGGCGAATTCATAATGGAAGAATTTGACGGTTGAAGGATGTTTTTAACAAAATAGATTAAAAAGACATGCTCCTGCTTTCAATAAAGCCGAGATTACTCGCTAGAGACAAAACATGCATTCACAGAGAAATTCTTGTGGTTTTAATAAATGTGAGTGTCTTTATAATTTTTTACCATTTAAAAATATCCAGAGATATGTTAAGTTTATGATAAATATTTTTTATTTATAATTAATATTACTTTACAAAATTATATAAATTTAATATTAATTAAACTTTATAAATTATTTATATTAATTTAAATATTTATATTTTAATTTTTTAATAAAACAATAAATATAAATCTTATTAAATATATAATAAAAATAATTCTATTTTTTTTAAATTAAATCTGACACACAAACTACTATCACCTATAATTCTAATTTAAACTATTTATATGAATAAGACGAAAGTATTATACTTGTGTAACAACCACTAACTTTACATTTTTTTTTAAATAACAAAAAAAACAATCATTTATAAGCCATTGACACATACAACCTATTATAACGTATGATTATAGCTTAATCAACTTATATGAACCACAAAGGCATCACGCATATTTAATCAACTTTAAACAGCTTTATATCTTTTGTTTAAGGAATGAGAAATAATTCATTTTTTTATATAATCAAATTAATTAATTATTAGTTTATATTTATAAATATAAATATAATTATTAATGTATCTTTTAGAAAAAAGTATACGATCTTAATTTGATTCATTTAGAATTTAAACATTTTTAAAAATTAATTCTTTCAAATTTGATTTAAATTTAAATTGTGTATACATACCATATGATTTTTCATATTTAAATTATAGGTGTTAAATGTTATAAATGGATTCAAGCATTTTGAAATTTTTTTTGAGATATGTAGAGTGTGTAAACTACATAGATTAAATTTAAAATTCTTCGATTGAAGAGAAAACTAGTAAAAAAATATGTCTCAAAAAGAGTTAAAATGAAAAAAAAATTTATTTACATAGTTCAAATTGAAATTTTTTACTTAACACAGAGATTGTAATATTTTATTTATAAACTAGTGTTAAAATATCTTTGTACTAATTAATATATTTTTAAATACACATGAATAATTTTTTTTTTCTAAGTTAAGAAAATCTATTGATATAAAACAAAAATGTACAGAGAGGACAAAGCCTTAGCAGAGTTTAACATGGTGTTTTAGAATATACCTGGACTGCCCCAACATTGGGGAAACCAGTCCACAGAAACAAAAACCAGAAAGGGTATCAGTCCTTGAGACCAAAAAAAACAAAAGAACAAGTGATATTTTACCATGACAAAAGATCCAGACAAAAGACCAGATTCCAGTAGAAACTAACAAAAACAAAAAGACCAGACAGAAGACACCTAGCAGCCACGTCATACTATTTGAAATCATCTGGGATGGGTTCCTCAACAATTGGGCATGCCCAGTCATCCACCTCGTCCGTCGACATGCTGTCGTGTGGCTCACCTCCACTGCCATGTGGCTCATCTGTCGAATGGGCATTGCGATGCCTGCCAGTTGCCACCTACGAAGCTAACCCGTCATAAACAAAACCACCTGGGGAGCGTGTGGCTACTAAGCTACCACCCTCAGCATGCTGACTGCCACCAGTAATCTTACCATGCTGAGCAAAATTACCTTTGTCCACCAAGCTCTTTCCTATGTCTCTGCCATTGCCACATCTGGGGGCTTCCTCTTGCTGAAAGTCGGAATTTTCAACCTGAGAAGCAGGCTGCTCATTGGCTTCCGTGAAAAGGATGGAGATTGTAGCGGTAATTATTGGCTTGTTCAGGGTGCTACATAATCTAAATTGGGTTGAGTGGGGAACAAGATGAAGGGGCAAAGGAAAACTAGCAAACTGAACTGCAAAATCACCGTGATTTGCACTTGAAGACTAAGCATGACCTCGTCCACTTCGAGTACTAGGATATTTGCCCAAACCATATCTCTGGGGATGATGCAGTTTAGGGGAGGGAGAGGAGGTTGCGGGCTCAGGGTGCGGATCAGTTTGAGGGCGAGAACTGCCTCCTCGAGTTCTGCCTCTTTGACTTCACATGCGATGTCATACCATGTTGGAATTGTTGGTTGAGTGATGAGAGGGAGCTATGATAGAAGGAGCGATGACAAAGGGAGTGCTAACAAAGGGATTGTGAGGGGGAGCAGGGTTAGTGTGGGCAATTGTTAGATAGCAGAAACTGGAATGGGAATGGTGATGCCCATTTCCAAAATCAACGCAGCAAACTAACCAGCAGCAACGCCCAGTTACTGTGCGGGAGCTGGGTTCAGAAGCTTGGAGCTAGCAGTGGCAATGGAGAAGGGGAGAAGGAGAGATAATGAGCCTAGGGGAATCCATGTCCGAACAGTGAATGGATTTTCTTCGATTCAAGCCTGCATTAAATGTCACCTGCGGTGTGTCAAGAGGGCGTCTCAGGGTGGTATGGGGAGAGGCACCATTAACCAAGTGGCCCATCCTCTCGCCGCCGGTATTCATTGTTTCCATAAAGTCACTGTGTGTCACCCGCATCCAGGTAAATACACATGAGTATTAGTTAACACTCCACAATGTAATATTCTATTTATTACCAACATTGAATTATTAGTATTATTATTATTATTATTACTAAGCTCTAGATTCACCGTGAATGGGTACACTATTAAAGTATTAAAACCAGTACAACCACATTAAAAATATAAATGTGGTTGACATAGAGGAAGGCTTCATAAATATAACAAACAAAACTATTGCAATATGAAGGATGCCAATGCACACATTTACCAGAGTAACCATGTATAAAAAGGTTATGGGTCAACTTTAACTAGAGGAAAAAAAAAATTACACATCTTATTGTAAAATGGACAATTTTACTAAATACAATTTACTTATATAAATTAATGTTATAATAATAATGAGAAGCTTATTAGAATTGGAATAATATGAAATCCCTAGGAAATTGGGGCAGGGAGCCACTTGGTAGGAAATATATATATATATTTTTTATTTATTAAAAGTAATGGACCATTTTGATAAATAAAATTTTCTTATTTATAAATGAATGTTATAAATAATAATGATGAACTTATCGTGGAGGAGCTTATTAGAATTGGAATAATCTCAAATCCCTAGGAAATTGGCGGGCGGGAAAGTCACTTGGCACGAATATAATTTTTAAAATTTATTAAAGGTCAATGCAACCAAACACACTACATCCCACATCAATACTAAGAATATGTTGAGCATATTCCCTTGAGAATGAACCTAGATAGTCACTTAAAAAAATAGTAGATCCTCACCACGTGTTGAAACAAAAATTCTTTGGCAAAAATGCCACATATTAATTTTATAGTATTCTTATTACAAAGTAATTTATACTTTTACTTTCACATATTTTTCTCTCTAAACATTGAAATATTATTATTGTTAATTTATAAGTCCTATGCTAAAATATTTTTAGAAAGTATAAGAGTTATTCCTCACAAAGTATTAATATAAGAATTTGTTTACTATTAATTACTTTATCTCTTTATAAAGTTGATGTAAAATTATGTTACTTCACATGGACATAAAAATATTTTATTTTCTATTGAGAGTGAAAATGGAATATTTTTACACTTCACATTTTCTAGGTTCTAATATCAACAGCAAAGTGGCACATTCTTGCTAATGTTTTTTTGTAATGTTTTAAATTTAAACTTATCATATATGTATATTTATTTTTGTTCTTTTATTATAGTTAATATAGTTTTTCATTTAGAGAATACTTTATCTTTATTTTAAAAGGAACACATGTCAACTCCAAATTAGATACAAACTGAATCACACATTACCCCCACAATAAACTATGAAATACACATTTAAACACGGTGTTTTCTTTTAATTTCAAATTGAAAAACATTTGAAAAATAAATATAAATCTTAATATATGTTTAAAAAAATTAAATGATGATGGTGTCTTTGGTCTATCGGACCTAAAGAAACTAATTATTTAAATTTATTTAAGATTTTATTCCTATGCTCAAAAAGCTTGGAGAGAAGCCTCTTGAGCTCACTATAATTTTGACAATGTAAAAGGCTAGGAAGGTCAGTATTGCAACAAAGATTTTGAAACTAAGATCTAATGTGGTTGTATGCAGGGCACTCTAAGAGGAAGTGATTTTCATCCTCAATGTTCATATTCTCACATAGATGGTAGAACCTTTCCATCCATGGTGTTTTAGGAACTGCCCAATGACCCGTTTCACTACGGGGCTCATGAGAGTTTGGTCTAATCTTGGCTATATTAATTTTCTTCTTTGAGCTAGTTAAAACAGAGAGATATTTTTTATCTTCTATGGTGGGGTTGATGACCTCCTTATAATATCTTAATTTTCTTTTAGTTGTTAAATCTTTCTCACACCATATTTTTTCTTTTAACTTAGAAGTAAAAATATTTTTAATGTTATTAATGTTTTGCAATGCAACGTTTGCGTCAATCTCCCAATGGTTTAACTAGGCCCTGGTCTCTTTATACCAACCTCGTTTGAGCCTTAGGTGGTTTTGGCTGGAATTTAAAGCTAGCTTAGGAAGTCTATGGTCTCCTATGTTATTGAGTTTGTGCTTATGCAACAGAAGCCTAGTCATAGCTAGGCTCTCGATAGGGGAAAGACCCACTTCTATAAGGAGAATAGGATAGGGTGTGTTGTTTTTAATTTTGAGGTTATATGTTATAAAACGCTTCTGGATTTGCTCAATATTTCTCCAAGATTCTCTAGAGATGCTACAACCCCAAACCTCACATCCATATAAGATAACCGGAGTGACTAAAGTTTCAAAGAGGAACTTCTTTATATCCCACATTACGAAGTTTGTCGTTTTACAATTATTTTCAAGATCAAAATAAGCCTTCCATCCCCCATTAATCATTTTCTCAATGTTGTAGTTCCAGTTGAGCTTATGATGAATATCAATTCCTAGGTACTTGTAGGAATACACTTCCTCCAAGTTACTATTGTCATACATAAAATTAGTGTAAGTGTCCTTCTTGGATTTGATGGTCATAACTTTTGTTTTGTCACTATTAACAATCATACCCATGGTAGAGCAGAAATCCTTAAGAAGTATAAGTTGCTTATCAAGATCAGATGGGCACCTTGCGAGAAGAACAATATCGTCATCGTAGAGAAGAAGGATGATGACTATCCCAGCTAAGATCATACCAGCACATCCTGCTTCCTCTAAACAACCTTCTAGCTTGTCGATGTAAATGCCAAATAGGGTAGGGGAGAGGGGGCAACCTTGCTTAACTCCGATATTACACTTAATATCTTTTGACCACCCCTCATTGCTCTTTAACTTGGCAATTATATTCTCGTATAACCTTATAGCGACAACTCTCAATTCAGAAGGAACCTTTAGATCTTCTAATATGTTCTAAAGGTTTTTTCTAAGAACTGTGTTGAAAGCCTTTCTAAAGTCCACAAAGCAACAGAAGGGATTAGATTTATTATTGTGGCATTCCTCCACAATGATCCTAAGCATAACAAGGTTGTTTTTTGTTGAGTGATGCTCTCTAAAACCTGCTTGGCCTTTAGCTCGCTTACCTTCACTTTCAATCCATATGCTAAACTTCCTTTCCAAAATAATATCATATAACTTGGCTAGGAGAGGGCTTATCATAAGTGTCTGATAATTAGAGGGGTTATTTGTATCTCCACTTTTAAAAATGGGGATAATGAGGCTTTAAGTCTATGGTTTAGAGTACCCTTTCTTGACCGCTTGATTGAAAAGCTTGTGAATGTGGGGGATGAGGACAGGACCTCCAATTTTTATGATTTCTACCTAGTAACCTTCAATGTCCCTACCTTTCCCATTAGCCAAGAGATTAACCCCAAAATCAATGTCTTCTAATGAGAAAACTTCTTTTGTTGTGAGTAGGGTTTCAAAGTTATCCATGACATTTGGAGATTCATAAAGCTTTTTAAGATAGGAATTCCAGTCGTGTAAAGCAATTTTATTATTATCTTTAGTTTTCCTAGTTAGAATCTGCGTCTAGAATCTCTTAGGAGCTACCTTAGAGAGGTGTAAGAGATTCTCTTGGCTTTTACGAATATATTGCATTTTTTCCTTTTAGTTAGGGCTTTGTATATTTTTATCTTGCCAATTTAAGAGATTCAACAACAAGTTCCTTAATTTCTATCCTCGCACTTTTGCAATCTTTGTCATACCATGGGTTGGTTTTGTTATTTTTTTATTACTTGAAACTTCAATTGAGAACTTGTTAATAAAATATGAGAGGGTTGTAGTAAAATTATGATAGAGATCTTCTATGTTGTCTATACTAGATAAAGGAAGCAAATTAGTTTTTAATTCATTTAGAAAGAGATATTTTTTTTATTTCTATTAAAGATTAACTTATTTTGGCTATAAGGATTATCTTCTATGGGATCTTTATGCATGACAAAATTGAGAGTTATAAGTAAAGGCCTATGATTAGAGTCAGACTCGTGGTCATTTAAGATGTCAAAATTTGTTATTTCGTTATATGGAGGGAGATCGGAGATAACATAGTCTACCACGCTACTACCAAGCCCATGGATGCAAGTCATCTCACTAGAATTGGGCCACTTCTTTAGACCGTTGCAAATTATGAGATCCTGAGCACTACAGAGCTTGACTAGCTCCGACCCAAATAAATTCTCCCCGAGGTCTTTAGAACTCCTTTTGTACTGGCTAGCTAGAGGAAGGTCTTCGTCTAACCAAAGAGGATTATGGTTGGAATGATTTCTTAGAAGAATAGATTGGTTGCTTGAAGTTCGAGCATTAAAGTCACCCATTAAAAGGATATTGCCTTCATTCCTTAGGCTATAAATATCATTCTCTAAACCATTGTAAGGAATGTTTTTATCTAGATTCTTTTTCTTATGGAAGTTAGAATTAATGGGGGGAAATAACATATTGCTATGTAGGTCTTTTTATCATAAAAGTCAGTAATTTATATCCAACTATATCGGTTGTAAGGGTCGTTTTTATAGATCCTAGCATGGGAAGAGATGTTCTTCTTAATGTAACAAGCTATACCCCTAACACCTCTACGCGAGGATCACTTATTCCAGGTAGACCATAATGTAAAGCCATCTATGTTAAGGACCTTAGATTCTTCGTGCTCCCAAGTTTCAACAAGCAAAATAATATCAACATCATTCGAGATCCAACTTAGCTAGGGGCCTTTGTTCCATGGAAAGCCCCGACAGTTCCAAGAAAGAATCCATAGCATGTTGAATTGCTATTTATTATTATCTTTTTGGTTTTTGTCTCGAATAATAGCTTTTCTATTTCTGATTATTGCCCATTTTCCTTCCTTCCTAGCTTCTTTTACATTTTGCACCTCCTTTCTCAATTTTGCTTGATCTTTTGGAATGAGATATTCATTTATAAATATTCTCGTTTCTTTTAGACTTGAGGTTTTACTAAGTATGTCATACATATGGTCAATAGAGCTCACCTTTCTTCAGATCAGCCTTGCTTTATTCTCATTTATTTTCCCCAACCTTGTCGCTTCTATGAGACACATTGTTTCAATTTGTAATCTGTTATGTAATTTTGTCTGGGCTATGACTATAGTATCCTCGTCTACCTTCCCTTTCAAACAGTAGATTATAAGGTTCAAGGCCCTTTTGTTATGCTCATTATCTAATTCTATCAATTTTTCCATTTCATCTTTAATTTGTTTGATATCTAATTTACCTGCTACACTGTTTAGGATGAGACGGCTATTAACTTTTTCTTCTAGCTCGTTAATCATGTCCTTCATTTTAAGACTCTCTAAAGTATCAATATCTACTTGCTGGGATGTTTGGTTCATATCTTGGTTTTGTTTTTCTATAACCTGCAACCTAGTCTCTATTGCCTCCATCTTATTCTCCAATAGTTCTATTTTATTTTCTATTTGTTTTTGGATTTTGTCTTTAAGAGATGTGAATTTATTTTACAGCATGGCTTTAAATCTTTTTGTAGCTTGACTTCTCTTTCTTCTCTACGATTCTCTAAAGACTCCATATACTCATAGAGGCTCTGTAGAGTCACTATGTTAGGTCTACCTTTGGTAATCTTTGGTAATTGTGGTGAATTATTCATACTTAAAAATATATAAGCTGATATGTATTAGAAAAATATAAGGGATGTGTGCACCTCATATCATGAGCCAAACCGTAAACGCACGTGCCTCAGATTGTTTTTCTATTACCGCAAAGGGATCGTGAATTATTACCACAAAGAGTTCGTAATTATGACCGCAGAGATCGTAAATTATTACAGCAGAAATACCATAAATACATCAGCCTAAATTATCACCATAAAGAAATGGTAAATACACCACCCTATATATAATTAATTAAAAAAAATTCTAAACAAAAATTAATATAATTTTATATCATCATAATCAAGCGAAAAAAGATATAAAAAATAATTTATATGCAAATATCTTTCCATTATAATAATTTTGTTTTAATTTATATTATTTTTTCTACAAAATTTTAAATGAAATAAATTTTAAGCAAAATTACTAAAAAAACGTGAATCTTATAAATAAAAATAAAATTAAGATAATGATGAGGACGATTATTGATATCAGCTAAAATCACTTAAAATTATTTAACATCTTATTTTAATATTTCAAAAAACCTTTTCCAAAATCACCATATGGATGATATCAAAAATAAATAAAGAAATAAATATACCCAGATAGTTTATTAAAAAATGTTTTTCAATTTCATCACTCGTATTTATTTTAATAGCTGGTAATATTTGGGATTCTCATGCACATTAAATTTTAAAATCCGTGTGACTTTTTTCAATCTAAGAAATAAAAATAAAACATGGCAAAAACAAATCAAATAACGTGCATCGAAATGAAATAAAATAAAAATAAAACAGGGCAAAAACAAATCAAATAACTTGCATCGAAATGTCGCTCAATGTGGAATTATTTATGAGAGTTACTAAAATGAGAATTACCATTTTATTATTTAATTTTTGGAAATGGCGGAGGAGCTTTCCAAATTTTATAACCTGCTGGAAAGCCTCTTTCATCGAAGATGGAAAATGTTCAGAGACCCTGGGTTTGTCGGCAGATGGCAGATCTTAAATATTCAAAACCTTATTATTGAGCTAGATTCTTATTCCACATCATGACGTGTAAAATTATTTTTTTTTAAAAACAAAAAATTAAATAATTATATGAAATATTTAAATAATATTAATTTATAAAAAAATTACAAATGAAAAAATTAGATCTTTTAAACCATATAAGATCAGTATTTTTTTTCGAAGGTGGCAAAACCTATGAAACTCAGCGGTCAAACCAACGGTGAGGACAGCCATCTCTGGTTGCTATCCGGGAATGTTGGTTTGATTCATCACCCTTATCAAGGAAAACCACGCCACCTGTAACCACATGTGCTATCCACGAATGTTGGTTTGACTCATCACCCTTATCAAGGAAAACCACCCCCTGTAATAACGCGCTCGTGGTCAGTAAGGGAGAAGGCTTTCACTCCTGCCAAATGCCTCTGAGTCTGGGGCCGTTAACCTATTTCCTTATCAAGGAAAACCACGCCACATGTAACCACATGTGCTATCCACGAATGTTGGTTTGACTCATCACCCTTATCAAGGAAAACCACCACCTGTAATAACGCGCTCGTGGTCAGTAAGGGAGAAGGCTTTCACTCATGCCAAATGCCTCTCAGTCTGGGGCCGTTAACCTATTTCCTTACGTGCGAGGAAGACGAGCTCTTAGCTAAGCAGAAACAGTTTTAAAGCATACTCCAAACAGACCTGATCAGTATTTAAAATAAATTTATAATAATTTAAATGAAATATCACTAACTTAAAATATACTAAAATACCCATAAATTTTCCCATTGCAAAAATTAAAATTAAAATTAACAGGACTCTAATTTTGATGGGTCCCATTACAATTTCAAATTTAATGTCGTAAAATACTTAACAGTCATCCCGGATTATCCTTCCTTCAAAAACAAAACAGAAAAGAAAAAAATCCTTTCTGGTACAGTTTTTTTTAATGCAGAACTGTCGTTTCTTACGAATTCCTCAAGGTATGTGACAAATTCAGAATATAAGATAAGGACCATGTCTTATCAGAAGGTTTTGTTCAAGTTATTCATGTTGCATCGGAAATCAGCAAATTGTAAAGAATTTTTTAATTTATATTATATAAAATTATGTTATTTAAAAAAAATAACTATTGAAATATTTTATATATGATTGAAACTAAATATTTTTTTGTTAAAA
Organism: Pinus taeda; assembly: GCA_000404065.3. Lineage (NCBI taxonomy): Eukaryota > Viridiplantae > Streptophyta > Pinopsida > Pinales > Pinaceae > Pinus > Pinus taeda. The sequence continues at coordinate 14,794 of APFE031231623.1, forward strand.
TATCAATTAAAGATAGAAATGATAACATATTAGGTAGAAAATAATATTATCTTACATACCATGTGTAACTCCCAGATTAAATATTGAAATATGAAATTTTTTTTTTTACTACACAAATTTTTTCTTTGTTTATACATTTACTACCTTATTCTCCGTATAAAATTCAATGTAACTTTAAATAGAGAAAATTAAAATATTTTATTTATAGTTAAGAATGTTTTTTTTTATTGTATTTTTAATTTGATAATAAAAGTATTATTTAATCATTTTTAAATTAAATGTTATTTAAAAACATCTCTATATCTCAGGTAACATTATCCCATGTCAAATTTAAAGGAAGAAATATATTTAAAGAAATTTTAGTTAATATTATTTTGTACCTAAATTAATAACTTTGACATATTCAATAAAATGTTTACCTATCAACATTTGTGTAGTATTATCTTCGAGTTTGTAAATTTTTTTTACTTAAAAGAACAAGTAAAATAGAACCTACTAAAAATTGGTAATGTATTGGTAATGTATTATCATCAATATATATCAATATTAACTACTTAAGAATAAATGCAGATTAAATTTTTTTAGGTCCAAATCTCTTTTAAAGTGCAAAACATCAAAAAATGATTCCAAGATTTAATCATTTTCATCTTTTGATATATTTATTGTTATGATGGATGTACATTGATTATATATATACCATGCATATTTTTTTATTACTTAAATTACATTTTTGAATGCATAAATAAATTCAATGTCATGGAAATCTTCTTGGGTATTCAGATTGTTTAGACTACATACGTTAATAAATCTTTGTTTTATCTCAAAGAGAGTTCACACAAAAACCTTAAAATGAAGAAAATTCAAAATAGTGATAACCAATTCAAATGTTTTAACCATAAATTTGTTTTCCAATAGTTGTAGAACTATCGAGTGCATTTTAACCATATTATATGGTAGAAGTAGTTGGTAAAGTAACTATTGTAATTAGAAACATTTGACATGACAAAAATAATCATTTTAAAATAATTATTGGTTTACAAAATTTAATTTATTAATTATTATGATTTAATATTTATTACTTATATTACTAGATTTATTAATTGAATATTATTATTTTTAATAATAAATCATAAATACCAAGGGATTTATATTGAACCAAAGATCAATAGTATAAATATTATAAACTCTAAAATAATAATATATATTATACTCTAATAATTAACTCATACTAATATATTAAGCTTAATATTATAATATTATAAACCCTAAAATAATAACCACATTAATAATGTGGTTGAAATACGCCACCTATATCAATCACATGCATAACCACACTAGTAAATGTGATTGAAATATGCCAATAGACATTAATGGAAGGCCTTAATAAACTCAAAAGACTAAAATTATAAACCCAATGGATCAATATTATAAAGCCTAGGGATTAAAACCCCAAAAAATTAATATTTTAGACCCAAACAATTAACAAAACCAGGAAATTAATATTAAAAACACAAGCGATTAATGAACTGAATGAATTATTAATATTATCAATGCAAGGGAGTAATTAGATTTTAACAAATAAATTATTATTATTTATAAATATAAAAACTTTATATATAAATGTAATTATTATTTATAATAGATAAAGAACTTGTTTAGGAATTGAAAAGTAATTAATTTATTTATATTATATATATATATAATATATATATAGTATATATATATATATATATATATATATATATACTATATATTAATTTATATTAATAGTGGTTTTTTTAATATAATACGTATTTTTACATTTGATTTTATAACATTTTTCGAAAGAAAATTAAATATAATTTGCAAAAATATCTAAACAATAATATATATAATTATTCATTATTCTCACGCTAAATCATGAGGATTTTGTATTTTGAATCCCATTAGTTTACACCATGTTTCTATTAGGGTTTCATATTGAGGTGTTTATTAATTTTTATAAATTGTTAAATTATACTATTTCCACTCCAATTAATAAAAAATAAATAAATTTATTTATATATTTTTATACCCGTAAAAGTATAAATAAATGCAAAACCAATTTCAAATAATTAAATATATTTTAATTTATATTAATTTATATATTTTATATATTTTAATTTTTTTCTAATTTTTTTAAATTTGAAAGCAGATATATTTTAAATGATATTTATAAAATAAAGATATTAAGAAGAAAAAAATAAAATGATGATGATAATGACTAAATGTTTTCATATCACTATGGTCTTTACAAATTTAAGAATAATAAGAATATAAAGAAATATAAGTAATTTTTTTAACTTTTTATTTTTATGTTCAAAAGTACCATGATTTTACTTATTTAAAATTTAAAAAGGTTGGTAATATGATAAGTATTTTAAAGATTAAATTGATTTTGAGTAAAAGATGAACAATTAAAAAAAAAATTGGTATTCATCCTTCATCTTCTTAATGCCACAAGGGGACCAAACTTTTTCATCCCATGATATTTTAGAAATTTTCTTCAATACTAAATTATAAAATTCATCTCACATTTTTATATATAATAAATTGAAGATAAAGCATGGTAAAATCCACTTAATTACTTCTGATTTTTTCGGGTAATATTTTTGGTCAATTTTGTCCAAAATAAGGTATCATTATTTAGAATGGTAAATTTATACTCTATAATCTACACATTACAAGTGCTCCACAAATTTTTGAAGACATCCATTTACATTCAAAAATATATTTTAAACAACAAACGTACTCAATTTTATTATCTATATATATAGCTACTAAATTCAAACAAAAAACTTTATTAAACTCTTTATTAAATTGATTTTGATGAGATCAAATAATGTACATAAAAAATGTGAGCACCATCTTATCAATTTGCTAAAAAGCCTTCTTTCATTCTAGTTAGAAATTTAATTTAATTTTTTTATTATAAAAAAAAGGGGGGAAATTTTGTAAGCCCAGTTTTCAAATGGATAAACATCTGTTCATAAGAATTGGGAGATGGAAGATTTTTAATGTATAAAATTTTTATTTATTTACTTTATTATTTTATTGGTTTTGTATTTAATGGAACTGATCAATTATATTGGGTTTGGGTTTGTTTTATTAATTTGATAATGAGTAAATTCCAATAAACCTATCACTATAATTTTTAAATGTCTAAATTTAATTAATTAATTATTATTTTGAATTTAAAAAAATTTGCTTTTGTTCCATCATGTGGATTCCAATAACCGCCGGTGTAACTTCTAAGTGCCTACTGATCCTAAATATTTAGAATTTTTTAATGAATTCAAAATATTGAGATCTTTATTATAAACCACGGTATAATTTGTCGGCAGATAGTCGGAACTTTATTACTTAAATCAAATGTGGATGATTTGAAGTATATTAAAATGTTCCAAAATTTTAAATTGCAAATTGAAATTCACCGAACCGCAATTTTGATTCGGTGGAATTACAATTTGAAATTTAACTTGGGAATAATGCTCAAAAGTCATAAAATAATTGTCAGTACGAAGAATTTATGCTTCCATAATAAAATGTTTGTTATGGAATCCACGAGTTACGTGACAAATTGTGAATCTAAGATAACGACCCTTTCTTTTCTCAAGGCTTTGTTCAACTTTTTCATGCGGTATTAGAAACCAGCAGACTCTAAATAAAGCATGAAGGCCAAAAAAAGGCCAGACTCGTACGATTGTGACCCCTAATGGAAGGTCAAAAGGTCATGATTTTTAGAAATAAGCATGAAAAGCAAACATAGTGGCGTTATTGTGGAGTTTTAACAGTATGCAGGAAATGTACGCAACCGTCTAAGAGATGTACGAACCAGTCCAAATACAATGGAATAAGTTATAGTGGTTTCACATATTTAATCCAATACAAACAAATAGCTTTACATTTAATATTCATACTTTTCACTACACATAACGCTTGCAGACATCAATATCAACTATGGTTTTGGAAGGAAGAACCTTTTTCGCAGTTATTTATGGACAGTCCTTTTGGTAATTTTTCGGAATTTGGTGATATAATATTTTTTTTTATTTTATGAAATTGTTTTTATTTTTTATTATTTAAATGTATATTTAAATATATAGATGTTTGGATGGATTATTTATTTTAAAAGTCATTAAATGTATATAATAGTGTTTTATAATAATAATTATTAATTTAAATGTAATTAAATATTTAAATTAACAGTGTTTAGGGAGGAATTTCCATCCGCAGTCTTGAAGGGCTGCGGTTATTGAGATTAGAATATCTCGAATAATATGTTTGCCTAATGATGGAAATAGACCACCATGCAACTGAAAATATTGTTTTCAATGAGAGTTGTTATAGAGAGTTGGTCAATGAAAAGTTATTTTATCTATATAGCACATTTTTAGAGTGTCATTATCTCAACATAATATTATCCTTGATCTACATTATCACCCATGAATAAATGGTTGGATCTAGGAGCCTTCCCATAGAAAACAACTCCGACAAAAAACGGAATTGCCCATGAATGTCTCAACAAACTATGATTAGACATTATCTTATTGTGAATGGTGTGAGTGTAGTTTCTAGGGCACATCATTTTATTGTGAAGGGTTCATGGGGAGAACCCTCCGTTAAGGAGGAGAGAAGTCGAGTGCAGAACACCTATCGCTAATAGGCAATGTAAACGTGAGACTACTGGGAAAGTAAGGGTGTAAGGGTTTTAGGAATTACAAATTAATTCATTGCATAGAAGATTGTTATCAATGTGTCGCGATGGTACTTTGCATTGAGCACAATGATATTGCCATTCTTCACATAGTGAACAGAGAGAAAGTTTTTGATTGCTTCAGATTCCTCATCTCTCTCTATTAGCAAGTTTGTGATAACAAGTTTGTTATTTATTATAGCCGACCTTTTGTTTCTATTTAGAGAATATTTTAATTTTATTTTAAGAGGGACATGTGTCAACACCAAGTTGAGCATGGATGAAATCAAACATTGCCCTCAACTGGGCTATAGAATGGAACTCTTGTCATAACAAACCTTCATTTTTCATAAGCAAATCCTAAGAAAATCAACAAAATCATCCAATCTAAAGTGAACTAAGGAGAATTGCTTCTATGGGAATATTAATTCTCACCATAGAATGATGAAACCCATTTTAAAAATCCATATTTTTATCTTTTCATCCTTCATAAAACCAACAAAACTTAGTAGTTTAGTGATTTCATTTCAATATTCCTCAATTTTCATATTCCCTAGCATGAGTTCAAAGAATTCTTACATTTTTCTTACATAATAATGCTCAGGTAGGTACTTATTTTGAAAGTATATTTTAAATCTCTTCCATGAGGTCTTCTCATCTAAGTGTTTGACTTCCACGAGTTGTTTCCAACATGGATTTGCTTTTCCCTTCAAGTGGTAATTTTTAATTCGTGCCTCTATGTTGGATGAGTAATAGTACAATTGGAAATATACTTTATTATCTCCAACAACCAAGCTTCATCTTCCTCCCCCTTATGCCCACAATCAAATATAGTAGGTTTAATCTTCCTAACATGTCCTTGCAATATATCCAAGTTAGGTTTCCTTCTGTGTTGTCTCACTAGTGATATGCTTAGAATGCTCCTAGATCTAAAGAAACATAGGCTCTCTTGGTTGGATACATTGGTGATTGATTTTGTTGCATAAAAACACTCATATAGTGCCTTGAATTTCTAACGTCCTCCCCTCTAACTTGTGAATCATATTTATCTTGCTTCCTTGAATTAAATTTCCTGTCCATTCCCATTTTTAAGTTATATAGGCTACGTAAAATTTGAGTATTAATTGTTTTTACTCTTTCATCTTCCTTTCACTACTAGCCTAGTAGCCAAGCACCTCCATTTTTATAATCCTTATGGTCTCCTCCATGTTTCTAATATATGAATTGCACCTTCCATGTCCATTTGACTTCATCTTAGCATTACCCGTGCTAATATTGATACCTTTAACCTCCTTTTAATGATTGTAGGAACCTTAAGCATCTTTCATATTTTTGGTCTTCGTATTAACTCTAGTCATGTAAACCACCAACAAACTTTGTTTAATTTTCTAAAAAAATTCCTATCCTAGACCAAAATTCTTGGATATTATCATCATCGATATATTTTTATTAAATATTTTTTTTACCAAAATCAAAGCTCTAGGATGATGTTATGGCTTGTGAAAGATTAGACCAATTTTACCCAATTTCCTTATTTTGTTGCAACAAACTTTTGCTAATTTCTTGGAATTTTATGTACATGCATTTCAAACCTAGCTCCTTGTTTATATTTTGCAATCCTAGATATTTATATTGAAAAATTTTGGTCCTAGTCTAAGCTCTAGCTATAGAGTTGTAACTCCTGGAAATGAACTTACACCTTATTTTATCCCTTTGTTGTTATAATCATAACTTCCTCATATTAGCTTTCTTTCACAGTTATAATGTTTATTTGGAAATCTCTCTCCAAATTATTTCATAATATACAAACACTATAAGTACCACTCTCTCTCTCTAAAAATTCTCTCCCCATATCTATATCTCTTCCTCCCTCTCTGTCTTTGCTTCTCTCTTCTTCCCTCTATCCCCCATCATCTATAACTCTATATCCCCTTGAATCTCCTTCTCATCCCCAATACATACACACTCTCTTAGTGTAGGAACACAAAAATTGTTCATTACGTACACTGACTTCAGAGTTACAGTGATTCAACCATAAATAAAATACTTGAATTTTCATCCTAAATAAAATGTCCACTTATCTGAAATGTTTGCTTCCTGAAACTGTAAACTATTTGGAATTGGTTGCATTCTTGTTATTCCCATTTTCCATCATTCAATATTGTTAATCGCTTTGCATTCAAACATGGTTATAGAAGATAACTTCCGTTGAAAAATTTTTGCGTTTTAAAACTCCATAAGGTAGAACGATTGACTTAGGAGAAAACTACTATTAATATTGGAGAGTAACAGAGAAAACATATGATGTTTACTATAGTAGCTCGAGTTAAATATTTGAATGGTCTATGTTTTCAACTACCCTTTTCAGATGATCGATATGAGAAAATGGAAAAAATTCTAATAGGCGTGATGATAAGAACAATAGAAGAAAATAGTTTAAGATTGATCGCAATGAATATTGTTTGGAATTGGCTATATTCTTGTTATTTGCATTTTCTATCATTCAACATTGTTAAATTGTCACTTTGCACTCAAAATTTTTATTTCAACATTTTTCATCATTTAAGTTACTAATGGTCTCTCTCATCTCAACAAACTGAGGTAACTAAGCAAATTTAAAATTAAATAAACCAAATTAATCTTAGACATATCTAGCCTATTTAAAATTATCAAAATAATTAGATGTTCGACAAATTTTGTATGACCAAACTCGACTTAAAGAAGACAAGATACATCTTAATCTTGGATCTATCAAGCACCAAGAGGGATCAAACCTCTCGAGGTGTAAACCTTTCCTCAAGTTTTGCATTCAAAAAAGATGTTTGCAACTTGAGAGATTTGATCCCTTTCAACACTTGATAAATCCACGGTTAAGATGGATCTAGGCTGGTTTTATCTTATCTCCTTCCTTAAGCCAACATACATTAGTAATTTAGTGAGTTTATATGCATATTCCTCAATTTTCATACTCCCTAGCTTGATTTCAAAGAACTCTTACATTTTTCCTTCATAACAATGCTTTGACAAGTACTTCCTTTGAAAGTGTATTTTAAAACAATAGAAACTTTATCTATAATATAATGCAAGCAAGAACAAAACCAACCCTACAATTTTCTACAAAGGAAAAACAACCCAAACCCTAAAAAAAAGCAATATCTAATAGACAATAATGTTGGTTTCTTTTTTTAACTTTTGAAACGAGAATGGAAAAAATTTCTAGTTAGGCACCATATCATGCTCACAATGTTAGAAAAACTACTAGGACATTAATGACCAAAAAATATGATTAACCAATGATATAATGTTACATAAACCCAAAAAAAAGTGCAAGATTCAACAAAATCTATTAATAGAAGAGAGTTTTATGTAAAT
>APFE031231623.1:27981-49613 GCA_000404065.3 Pinus taeda
CCAACATCCAAAGTCCATATTTCTTTCTCAAAATAAATACATTGGAGATCTGTTGAATAGGTTTGGCATGATAGAGTGTAATCCTCTTAGTACTACAATGGAACAAAACTTAAAGCTCACATCTATTGAAGGAAAAGAATTTGAGGATGCAACAAAGAATAGACAACTTGTAGGAAGTCTCAACTACCTAACTACTACCAGACTAGACATTTCGTTTGTTGTTGGAATCCTCTCCAGGTTTATGCGAAAGCCTTGTGAGGGACATTGGTCTGCTGCAAAAAGAGTTCTAAGGTACTTGAAGGGAACTCAAGACTTTGGAATCAAGTATACACAGGTGGACGACTTCAGTTTGATTGGATACTCTGATTCAAACTTCGATGGAGACAAAGAAACTGGGGTATCAACATCAAGATATGCTATGAGTCTTGGATCAGGCGCTGTCTCCTAGAGATCACGCAAACAATCAGTTCCAGCAGATTCCACAACAGAAGCATAATACGTGGCAGAAGTTGAAGCAACAAACGAAATTGTGTGGCTCAAGAAAATTCTTGAAGATTTGCAGGTAAAACAAGTACAATCAACTCCACTCATGATTGAAAATACCTCTACAATAAAGTTGGCCAAGAACCCAAAATTCCATGATTGAATGAAGCACATCAATACTAAATATCATCTGATTTGACATCATGTTGAGGCCAAAACAATCCATCTCTGTCATTGTTCCACAAATGAGCAAATTATAGGCATCTTCACCAAAGCGCTTGGAAGAGAAAAGCTTGAACGATTTAGAATGATGTTTGGACTCACCAACATCCCTTAAGATTAAGGGGGGGAATGTTGAAACCTAATCCTTGTGATTGGGTGAATTTATGTAAATAAATAAATTAGAAATATGAACAGTCATCGGGAGATGAATTGAACAGTCTCTCCCTCATGTATATAACAAAGACCTACTTGATGGAATAGAACACACGAATCATTTTTTCCTAATGGAGTTACTGCCTGGCCTGACAATATATAAGGTAGATCTTATCCTCCTATGCTCCAAGTGCATATTGGTGGCTACCCTCCTATTACACTTGGACACCATGCACCATTTTCTATCAGTTTCCTATTTCTCAACATAGTTTCTCGCTACTCTCTGTACTAGCAAGCTTGTGATAGAAAGTTTATTTTTTATTATAGTTGGCATTTCATTTCTATTTAGATAATATTTTCATTTTATTTTAAGAGGGAAATGTGTCAACACCAAGTTTAGCACATACAAAATCACACATCTCCCTCATACTAGGCTATAGAATGCACATCTTATCATAACAAATCTTCATTTTTCATAAGAAAATCCAAAGAAAATCAACAAATGCATCCATCCCAAAGTGAACCAAGGGGAGTTTCTTCTATGGGAATTGATTCATTGTGACCATAGAATTATGGAAAACGATTTTAAAAATCCATATTTTTATCTTTTAATTCATCATAAAACCAACATAACTTAGTATTTTAGTGATTTCTTTTCAATATTCCTCCATTTTCGTATTCCCTAGTCTAAGTTCAAAGAACTCTTATATTTTTTCTTACAAAATAATTCTTAGGTAAGTACTTATTTTGAAAGTATCTTTAAATATCTTCCATGAGATCTTCCTCTCATCTAAGTGGTTTACTTCCTTAAGTTGTTTCAAACATAGTTTTTCTTTTCCCTTCAAGTGGTAATTTGAAATTCATGCCTCTAATTTGGATGAGTAATTGCACAATTGGATATACTTTATTATCTCCAACAACCAAGATTCATCTTCCTCTCCCTTCTTATGACCACAATCAAATGCAGTGAGTTTAATCTTCCTAACCTCTCATTACAAGTTGTCCAAGTTAGGTTTCCTTCTTTGTTGTCTCACTAGTGATATGATTAGATTACTCTTAGATCTAAAAAAACATAGGCTCTCTTGGTTGGATTCCATGGTGATTGATTTTCTTTCATAACAACACTTTTATAATGCCTTGAATTTCCAACATCCTCCCCTCTCTTGTGAATCATATTTGTTTAGCTTCCTTGAATTAGATTTCTTGTCCATTCTCATTTGTAAATTATTTAGGCTCTACAAAATATGAGCATTAATTGTTGTTTCTCCTTTATCTTCCTTTCACTACTATCATTGCAATCAAGCACCTCCATTTTTAGAATCTTCATGGTCTCTCCCATGTTTCTGTTATATGACCTACATCTTCCATGCCTCTTTACTTCATCTTAGAATTACCCATGCTAATATTGATATTATATACATTTGACCTCCTTTTCATGACTATAGGACTCATAAACATATTTCATATTTTTGTTCCTCATGTTAATTCTGGTCTTGTAAACCACCAACAATTCCTAACCTATACCGAAATTCTAGGTTGACGGATGTATTATCATCCTTGATAATTTTTTATTAAATATATTTTACCAAAATCTAATCTTTAGGTTGAATGTAGTGGCTTATGAAAGTTTTGTCCAATTTTACCCAATTTTCCTTATTTTGTTGCAACAATCTTTTGTTAATTTCTTTGAATTTTATGTACATGACATCCAAATCTAGCTCCCTGTTTATGTTTTCTTGTCCCTTCTATTTATATTGACAACTTTTCATCCCAGTCTAAGCTCTAATTATATAGTTGTACTTGTTGGAGGTGAACTTACACAATTTTTTCTCCCTTATGTTGTTATATTCATAACACCCTCATATTAGCTTCGTTTCACAGTTATAATGTGTCTTTGGAAAGATCTCTCCAATTTATTTCATAATATACAAGCATGATATGTACCAATGGTACAAATATTAGATGTTGGTTTTTTCTACCCAAAAATTTCATTTAGGGCCTCAAAATTCCCTCCAATTTGATAAATTGAAAAAACAATGAATTTTTTTTTTTAATTTACTAATTTTTACATTATTTTAGTACTCTCAACCAGACATAACTACCTAAAAATATACTATGTAACTATTATACCATTATATGGAAAGTGTTTGTGCACTCCCCTCTTATTGGAAAGGACCTACATCTATATATACACCCCTTAGTTCTCATTACACACAAATTATTGCATACCATCTCTTAAACACTTAGCAAACATTTGGTTGGCTTTCTTTCCTTTTGATCCACACTTAAACCCCATGGCTCACGTGGAACCTTTACCAAACCCTGACAATATGGAAGGGTACCACTTCATTTGCATCCTTTCCTTGTGGCATTATTTTATTTGTTTTTATTTTGTATAGGGTCCACTTCACCACATTTTCCCATAGTGCAAGAATCACATAGTCACGTATCTAATAGTTGATATTGGGGTAAATCCACATCCCATTCTTCATATTAGGTTATAACATGCATGATAGTTTATGGTGACATACACTTGAAATGGATCCAACAATCAATATCAACCTTGTATGATGGTCTAGATCTATATAAAATCCTAGCATTCGTGGAGGTAACAAGGTATTCACACATGCGATGGATCCAATAGTCATCATCCACTCCCATCATGGTATAGATTTCATATTAGGTTTCAACATGCTTGTGTTTTAATAGTAAGAATAACCTTGATGGATCTAATTGCCATGATTCCCCCCTATCAAATGATTTGAATCACATATTGAGATTCAACATGCTAGGAGGTTAACGATAAGCTGCAACTCTAGTGGACCTGAAGGTCAAAAGCTACTCCCATGTAATGATATATATCATATATTGAGTCTCAATATGCACAAAATTTAACCCAAATCTACATGTTGATGGATTTGAGGGATGACATCCAAGCAAACCAATTACCTATGTTGATATTAGATTCAAAGTTGTAAAGGGGTATAGAAACCCATCTACTTCTTATCATATTTAGTCATGCCACATGTCTATTATATATCCTCCTCAACACACTAACTCAAACATCACCTAACACTTCCACCTAGAATTTCCACCTCACTTTTGATGTCATAATGTGAAAGTTTCTAAATTTTTTTAAATTATATTTCTTCTTAAAATTCCATCAGCAACATTTGTTTTCCAAAAAAATTATCTGCATGAAATTAGTAGCTTTATCGCTAAAACCAACCCATCCATTTAGCATCTCTAATATAATAACCATAAATTAAACCTTCATATTTTTCATTCCTAGTGGATTTCATCTGAAGTTGAGAATATCATCCATCTCCATTCCCTTTGAAATTTTTTCAAACAATTTTTGTGCAACTTGTGATTTTCCTTTATAAGTGAAGTTGGACCTATATGGACCAAGTGTTGTAACTTGAGCTCTTGTACCCATTTGTAATGACACCAAATAAATAATAAGGCATATCAATATCCATGTAACCTAATTATTTTGTAATTTTCCCTTTTATTCCATTTTCTGTTGTAATTGGTCATACATGGCTAATCCATTATATCATGCAACGTACTCATATACAATAATGTAATTAGATAATACAACATGTTTAATTGATATTCACACACTAACATGAAAATTGTATCTATAATTACAATAGAATCATTTAAACACAAATTAAATACTTATCTTTTCAAAGGAAGCATTGATTAGCTACCAACCTTAGATGTTCACCCCAGTCGTAAACCACATTACTCATAATAACTTAGTAGCAAATCAACCCAATGATGGGGATTTGACTCCACATGAGTAAAAACATATTCAAGGGTAGGTACATAACCAGTACAGCCATAACCAATCCAAGATACCAAACCCAATATCCTCTTACCAACAGTTTCACAATCCCCATCAAGCCCACAAACTAGATATTTCACCCTCTTCTCTACACCCATAATCCTTCGTTACATATCCCTTTGCACACCCCCTCCCCTTTCATACTGATGGAGTATTACACCCTAGACTTTATTTTCTGACTTGGCCTACAATAGTGGTGTTTTTTTATTAATGCATGTGATTTCATATTTACATAATTAGGCTCTTGGCACCAAAGAATATAAACACAAACACATTTTCATAAAACACATATGTACATGGGCACACCAACCCCCAAATTATTCTTTGACTCAAAAACCAAAGCATGATGTTTATATCACACATGGGAGCCATCTCAAGTGATTCAGGTGTATATTGGTGGCCACCCGCCTATTCCACATGGACACTCACCATTTTTGCTTTCAGTTTTTTAGTTTCCTTAATTCTAGCATAGTTTACTATTTTTGGCAGTTTTTCAAGTCCTAAACTTATGGCATCGTTTTGAGGCCCTCAACGATGTTTTTTTTTTTTTTTAATTGAGGCTTCGAAATGGCTACAGAAGTTTAGGACATGAAAAACTACCAAAAATAGTAAATTGTGCTACAATTAAGGAAACTGAAAAACTGCAACAATGGTCAGGGTCCAAGTAGAATAGGCAAGTGGCCACCAATATACACCTGGATCAGTCCTCCCACCTTAGGATGCAATGGTCCCCATTGCGTTGAGTTCCTCCATGAGATGAGGAAACTTCTGCTAAACACAGTGCCTGGTGAGCCATTTGCCTTGGTGAAGAATTTGACATGCTTTGACAAATCGATATAGTTGTATCCTCTATTGTTGAGTGTTATTGATCTGTGTGTCCATGATCTGATCAATTGTGGCATGTTCCATGTATTCCAAGCTAAGCTTTGTTAGTGTGGGTTGTTCTACAATGACAGATGTTTCCAACAATGGTGGAAAGTATGGTCGAAGGTGATCTACATTGAACACTAGGTGTAGACCAAGGAACGTCGAGATGCTGAGCTCAAAGGCATTGTCCACAATGGCCTTGGTGATGGTGTATGACCCATATCACAGCGGGCGAACCATGCGGTGGGATCCAGCAAGGCGCTCCTTCTTCAAATGTAGCCAAGCTTTGTTTCCCACCTGGAATTTGTGCGGCACTCGATGTTGATCATGTCGTTGCTTGTACTTAGCATTGGATCTGTCCAATATATCATGGATCTGTTGGAGGATGTGTTGAATATGCTCAATGAAGTTGTTAGCCCTTTCAGCTTCGGACTTCAGGTGAGCCAAATCTACCTTAGTGGCTGCAAATGGTATGGCCAGATCAATGGGGCATAATGGTTGAAATCCCAACCCTACCTAAAAGGGGTTGTGGCCTATTGAGTTGTGGAGAGATCTGTTGTAGCTGTGTTAGACATAGGGGAAACTTTCATCCCATGTGTGTGGATGCTTCGAGTTGTACATGCACAGAATGTGTATGATCATCATGTTAACAACCTTTGTTTGGCCATCAGTTTGGGGATGGAAAGCAGTGGACTTAGTGAGTTTTGTATCAAGCATCGACAAGAGACTTGACTAGAATGCACTCAGAAATATGTTGTCCCAATCTGAGATAATGGACCGTGGGACCCCAAAGTCTACCCATACTCGCTGAAAGAAGAGCTTAGCAGTGGCCTCTACTGTGATACTCTTCTTGTAGGCCGCCATGATGGTCATCTTAGAGAACCTGTCAACGACCACGAAAATGAAATTGTTACCATGCTTAGTAGAAGGAAGGCCTGACATATAATCCATGGAGACAAATTCCCAAGGCCGACTAGGAATAGGTAGAGGAGTATGTAGGCCTTGCTTCTTGATGGTTGGTTTAGCAATGGTGCAAGCGGTGTAGGATCTAATGTACTTCCCAACATCTTGATGAAGTTTCACCCAATAAAAATACTTCTGCAATACCAACACAGTTTTCTCTATTCTGATTAGTGTGCCTCCCAAATCATCTTGGCACGCTCACTTGAAGGAACACATATGTGTCCCAAGTGGCATAACATCGCATCCTTAAGGTAAAAATTTGGAGCTTTCTTCCCTTCCAAGATTGTCTGGTATAGGCTGTTGAATTCTTGATCATTCTTGTAAAGATGCAGCCACCCTGATGTCTCGTGCCCACAGGATTTGAGCACAACTATTAGGACTATGACTGATGGTTAGCTGAGGCAATCAACAAAATTATTGGTGCTACCCTTCTTATTCTTAATGTTCAAATGGAGTTGTTGTAGATAGGTGGACCATTTCTAATGACGATCGTTATGCAACTTCCCTTATGTCTGTATGAACTGTAGAGGCTAGTGGTCTGTGTGGATGACTGTTTCCTTCCCCACAATGTAATGCTCCCATTGACAGCAGGCCTGCACAATGGAATACATTTATTTGTCATAAATGGGGTACTTTTAGACTATTTTTGAAAGTGTCTTGCGGTGGTAAGCCATCGAATGCCCATGTTGAGTAAGAAATCCACCAATAGCATAGTCGGAGGCCCTTTTCTCAATCTCAAATGGTTTTTGTAGGTCTGTTAATGTGAGCACTGGTACAGAACGGAGGCAATTCTTCAACTCGGAGAATGCTTGTTGATGGGTTTCCAACCAAAAGAACTTGGCTTTCGCTCCATCCTTGGTGACATGAATTAAAGGACAAGCGATATGAGAGAACCCCAAAACGAACCTATGGTAGAAATTGGTAACACCAAAAAAGGTACAGAGCTCCATTAGAGTGGTTGGAGTTGGCCAATCCCGAATGACTTGTATCTTGGGTGGGTCCACATGTACACCCTGATCATTAATGATGTACCCCAGATTTTGAACTTGGGTCAAGCCAAAGGTGCATTTCTCCAAGTTAGCACACAACTTGTGTTGTCAAAGGGTTTGAATGACCTATCAAATATGGTGGAGGTGCTCTTCCCAACTCTGGCTAAAGATCAAGATGTCATCTAAATACACCATGATGAATGCATTGGTGAACATCCGCAAGATGTCATCCATCAGTCTAATGAAGGTTGCAAGAGTGTTCATCAATCCGAACGGCATGACCAACCATTCAAAAAGGCCCTCTTTGGATTTTAAGGTAGTCTTCCACACATCGAAGGGTTCAATAGGCACCTAGTGATAACTTGATTTCAAGTCAATCTTGTTGAAATATTTGGCCCCCTTTGGGCTAGTCTAGAAGGTCATCAATCCATGGGATTGAGTACTTATTCAGGACAGTGATCTTGTTCAGTGCTCGATAGTAAATACAGAGCCTCCAGGTCCCATCCTTCTTTTGTAGCAATACAATTCGGCTCCTAGAGGGTGATGATCTTGGCCTAATGTGCCCTTTCTATAGTAGTTCCTAAATCTACCTCTTCATCTCATTGTTTTCTAGAACAAAGAGTCGATAGATCGGTCCATTGGGTACTAGCGCGCCGATGGTCAAATTGATGGAGTGCTTGACCTAACAATGCAGAGGTACCCGTGTAGGCGAGGTGAAAATGTCCCTGTACTCTGCCACAACCTTGTCTATATGTTGTTGCTGTGCAGAGGAACCCTGCTTGGAAGCCGTGGCACGTGGCCATAACCTTCTTCTTTCCTTTGGGGAGAATCATAAGGAGAAATAATTTCCTAGTCTATGAAATGATCTTACTGCATTGCTTTGCAGTGATCAAAGAGATGGTAGTAGGCGGGGCTACCTTAATTATCCTATACAACTTATTAGACAAAGTAATAATCAGAGAGCGAGGTCTAGACTCATATACAACATGTCACTTCCACAAGTATGGTTGTACTAACAATACATCAGAAACTTCAAGAGGAGCAACATCACACCATACCTCATCCATGAAGGGCTTGATGTTATAGGAAAGGCGACACGCTGGCTAACACGAAGATCTCATCCTTGGTGAAGCCACCCAATGGTGTATAGTGGTGGATGTGTTGTAGTCTTTAGGCCCAGCCGCTTCATGACTTCTGCTGAAATGAGGATCATTTGGCTCCTGCTGTCGACAATGAACTGTAGTGGAGAACCCTTCACCTACATCTGTGAGTGGAAGAGTCATTCCCCCTCCTATGGATCTTCAAACTCAATTTTTTGTATCTTTGTGGTGGCCACGGTGGCATTGGGCTCTGCATCAATGATCTGCTTCCCTTTGTTAGTCCCCTTATCAAGTACTGATTCAGATTCGGAACCTCCGTCTGATTTGAAAGCCTTTAGCTCTACCACCAATGACTACTTGGCCCGACACTCACTTGTATTTCGAGTGGAGCTCTTGTGGAACTCACACCATTTTCTTGTATCATTCTTGGTCTTTGGGGTGTTGTTCTTTACTTGTGGCTTCGGTGGGTTGTCCTAGGTAGTCCCGCCTTGGCTTGGTCCCTTGTTCTATGGTTTGGGGGAGCCTTTTCCTTGCTTTGGATTCGTAGATCCAAAGTCCCGCTTCTTCTATTTAAACTTCTACTCTATCTTTACAACATACCGATACGTCATGCCAAGCGAGGAAATGTCAACGAACTCCATCTCGTCCTAGGTGTACTTGTGTAGACAGTGGCGATACTTGAGAACCAAATTTTGCACAGTATCCTTTAAACCCAACTTCGTACGAAGGGTATGGAAAGTATTTGTGAACTCCGACACATCTTGGTCCCTTCCCTACCGTAGCGTGGTCCATTTTATTTATTTATCTTCATAGCTCTTGACAGGGTATTCGTATTCCTTGATGGCATCTCAGAAAGAATTCCAAGTGGGTGCAGCTAAAAATAGGGAGGGCTCACTCTCGTTCATTTTTTCACAGTAGGTTTCACACCAGTCCTTGACGTGTTCACTTCTAATTCCCCTTCATTCAACTTGGAGTACAAGTAGTCGAATCATGCACTAGAAGGCAGCCGAGCAAGTGAAGAATGATTGATGATTCTCTCAACTTTTGGGAGCCAAGCCTCCCTGGTTTTAAGGAATCTATTGGTAGCTTCATTTGTATAAGTAACGATTCTTAGGGCGTCACTAGGGTTGAATTTTTGTTGGATTTTTTCTTATGTAAACTTTGCTCAACTTCGAGCTTATTATTTTGTGACAGTTCATGTAATATTGCTATTGTTTTGGAAATAAAGATGGAATCCTTTTTTATTTAGCACTAAGTTACCTCAGAGGACTGAAGCTCTTTAGTTAGGGCCTAATCCAAGCAGCCAAGATCCTCTTTATTGTATCTGTATGCTTTGTTTCAGTTAGTAGTTTAGTTTGTTGTTAGAAGTATTTCTTTTATGGTTAAGAATAGGTTGTTTTTGATGATTTAGTAGTTTCTTCCATTTGTGCTTTCTATAGCAGGTTAAAAGATGATTAGAAAAGATTCAAAAGGCTAGCAACAGTTCATTGGCCTCTCTTCCTCCCTCTGGGGCCATGATTTGAGGCAAAGACCCTCTTGCTGCCCCAAAAACACATATTTTCCTCCTTCATAAGACTTCTAGTGTTAGCAGCTTTCTAGTAGGTTAATAGTCCAGTTTTTCTTTGCTTTAGATCTTCTTCATCAGGCTGACTTCTTGATTTGCAATAGACTTCTTCCATGCCTTCCTTTCCTACAGTATTTCACAACATTTCCTTTCATAGATCATAGTTTAGACTATTTTGATACAAAATTCTATTTTCCTAGATGCACTCATTTCATTGCTTGTTTGATCTTATTGGTTGACTGTCAGTCCCTTTGCAACATATCTCTTCTAGCAACAAGCCAGCCTATTATCCATCCCATCCTCCATCTAATCCATTCCCTACAGTTCACCCAAGTCTCATCTCAATTCTACCTTAGTTTCTTTCATTTTCCATAGAACTTCTTCCTCTCTCTTTGAGCAAATCCAATCATCTTTCTCTCTCCTAGTGGTTCATGGTAGACCATAGGTGCCATAACACCTCATTCCAACCTTTATCCACCTTTTCCACCCACTCTCACACCCTCAAAATAGTGAAAACTGCTCTCAGCCTCCTCTTGTAGGCCTCCTGTAGAATGTTGTTTTTCCTCTTGTAGATTTCTAGTGTCCTCCTGTAGATTTTCTTGTAGGCTTTCTTTTGAAGGCCGAGTGTGGGAAAAGCCTCCATAAGGCCCCCTGAGACCTCCTAGGACCCATCTACACCATCCTACATCCTCTCACCTACCAAAGCCGCCCTCCAACGCCACCTATCCGCTGCCACACTCACCCACAATAAATTACATGCATGTCATATTCACATAAAAATACATAAAAATCCAAAAATATGTTTTTTGCTTATTTACTTCCAGAAATAGCATAGTTAGATGTTGTTTACTTCCTTGAGTAGGTAATGGCATTCCTTTCATAGTTTTCATAGTGCTTTATACAAAATTAGAATTAGTTGGTTAATTAGGGTTCTCTAGGTTTGCTTTACATTTCCATCTTTCTCCCCTCTACAGTTAGAATAGAACTTATCTTTCTTTCCTTCCATCACATATAGAGCTTCTTCTGGAATCCATAGAAGTTGCCTTGAGCTCCTAGTGGTCTTGCGTCAGCTGACCAAGTGAAAACCTACAGTAAGAACTAGTACCTGTGCATACGGCACCTATGCTTCCAAGTTTGT
This sequence comes from Pinus taeda, assembly GCA_000404065.3. Taxonomy (NCBI): domain Eukaryota; kingdom Viridiplantae; phylum Streptophyta; class Pinopsida; order Pinales; family Pinaceae; genus Pinus; species Pinus taeda. The sequence continues at coordinate 39,314 of APFE031231623.1, forward strand.
TATGAACTACCAGGTTGATAAGAGTAAAGTAGGCAGCCTAGCAGTTGCAGCATTATTACTACTCTTAGCATTTTCTATAGGAGCACTTACAGGTTTCACAGGAGGCCTACAGGAGGAGCCCGAGAGCAGTTTTCACTATTTTGAGGGTGTGAGAGTTGGTAGAGAAGGTGGATAAATGTTGGAGTGAGGTGTTAGGGTGCCTATGGTCTACCACGAACCACTAGGAGAGAGAAATATGATTGGATTTTCTCAAGGAGAGAGGAAGAAGTTCTATGGAAAATGCAAGAAACTAAGGCAGAATTGAGGTGAGACTTGGGCGTCCCGTAGGGCATGGATGGGATGGCTGATAGGCTAGCCTGCTGCTAGAAGCAATGAAATGAGTGCATCTAGGAAAACAGAGTTTTGCATCAAACTAGTCTAAAATATGATCTATGAAAGGAAATGTTGTGAAATACTGTAGGAAAGAAAAGCATGAAAGAAGTCTATTGCAAATCAAGAAGTGAGCATGATGAAGAAGATCTACAAAACTAGACTATTAACCTACTAAAAAATTGCAAACACTAGAAATCCTATGAAGGAGTAAAATCTGTGTTTTCGGGGCAGCAGGAGGGTCTTTGCCTCAAATCATGGTCCCAATGGGAGGAAGAGAGGCCAAGGCATTGTTGCTAGCCTTTTGAATCTTTTCTGATCACTGTTTAACCTACTATAGAAAGCACAAATGGAAGAAAACTATTGAATCATCAAAAGCAACCTATGCTTAACCATAAAAAAAAAATACTTCTAACAACAAACTATTCTACCAACTGAAACAAAGCATACAGATACAGTAAATAGGAGCTTGGCTACTTGGATTGGGCCCCAACCCAAGAGCTTTAGCCCTCTGAGGTAACTCAATCCTAACTCAAAAATGATTCCATCTTTATTTCCAAAACAATAGCAAGATTACATGAAACTGTCACAAAATAATAAGCTCGAAGTTGAGCAGAGTTTACATAAGTGAAAATCCAACAAAAATCCAACCCTAGTGATGCCTTAGGCCTCTCTACTTATACCAATGAAGCTAAAAATATCTTCCTTAAAATCAAGGAGGCTTGGCTCCCAAAACTTGAGATAATCATCAGTCATCCTTCACTTGCTCGAAAACCTCCTAGTGCATGATTCAGTTGCTTGTACTCCGAGTTGAATGAAGGGGAATTTGAAGTGAGGAGTAATAAATGAGGGGGATTCCCTCCTAGAATTCATATCCTCTATCCACTTTGAGTTATTGTTGCTATTTGTCCACTAGATCCTTGACTTTGACTTTGAAAATCATCAATAATCTGCATTAAATACACATTAGATCATATGGCACAATAACTAACTCAACTCACTCTATAAACATCAATATAATCAGAAAATCATGTAATAAGCTAAGAGAATGGTTGGTTTGACTAGGTTAGGAGGTAAAGTGAGCCCATAAAATTACCCATTTATGAGGCTCATATCACCCCCTACTGAAAGTGTTGCTCATCCTCTGAGCAACTTAGTCCATCTCCTCATATTTTAATGCCTTAGTGGCCTCCCTAGCATCCCAAGCCTCTGATGTGGTCTGCTCTTCCTTGTCATAGAATCCTGCCTCCCTGTCTATCTCTTCCCACATCTCCTCCTCTTCTTCTTCTCTTCTGCCTTCCAGCATGCCTAACAGCAATGGGGGACTCAGTTTGAGGCTAATCTAGTTGAACTTCAGCCTCTGCATGGAGCGCTTGTACATTGGCACTCTCCTTAGTTCCTCCTTAATCCTCATACAGGAATGATATTCCCTAATCTATAGATTGTGTGGTAAGGTTTTCCATCTCCTCATGCATGCATGTACACAGTCATCCCCAAGTAGCCTTTGCATATCCTCAAAGTGTGTAATGGCTTGTGCCTGATCACTTATATATCCAGGGGCAATCTGAGGATTATTTGCAAGTAGGTTGTGTGTATCGATGAGTGCCATGGGATCTGATGGCTTAGCTCTTATCATTAATGGATCATTCTGCTCTTTTATCATCAATCTTCTTATTTCGGTTGCCCTCATCTCTTCATGGTTCATCCATGAGGCCATGGCCATTATTTCCATGTCCCATAGCCTGGCGTTGGGGTCCAGAACATTCATGTTTGTGAGGGCCATGTTATGTAGGTAGAATTCTACCATCTTTGCCTTATCCTTTGTGGTCACACAGATCCATAAACTACCTGTAATCTTGGAAGGACATTGTGCCTCTTTGTGCCAAAGTCCTTATCTAGAATTGTAACCATTGGTCCTTGAGATATAGGCCATAGGATTTTATTGGTGTTCTACATTGCAATGCCTCCATGGATAAGTTGACCATGCATGCTAGCTGAGTCTCCTTCTCTTGCAGCTACCCCCTTAACAATTCGTTTTCAGTTTCAAGGTGGCTTCTTGTAATTGCTTCCCTGTGTCTAATAGCACTCAACTCTCTGCCCATTTCTCTGAGTTTGTTTTCCATATGGCCAACATCCTCAACCCCTTTGGATTTGGCTATTTGCATCCACCTATGTGTTCTTATTCTCTCTTTCTCTAATTCAAAGAATAGTGGAATTGCAAACTTTTGTGGGATTATCCTTCCTCCCTCAAGTATATTGTAATAGGAAGTCAGACTAGGCTTTGGATCAGGTTCGTGTATCTTTAGTTCTTCCTCCCCCTATGGATGTTCTTCTATCCTTTTCTCAAATTGTTGGGTCTCCTGTAGTTTTGATAGTGTCTCTTGTAGAACTGTCTGAGCCTCCTATAGGACTGTTTTTAGATCCTGTAGTTCTACCTTTTCTTTTCATGCGGGAGATCTAGGAGTCCCCCTTTGATATGTGATAGGTGCATTGGAAGGGGATTCTTTCCCTTTGGCAAAGGGTCAATCTTCAATTGTAATTGGAAATTTTGAGGAGGGCTGAGGTTTGCCTTTTTTTATTCGTGTGCTCTTCCTAGCCCTAAAATACATGGATGCCTACCTTTTCCTCTTTTGCTTTGGCTTGATTGGTGTACTGAGGGCAGTGAGCACAGCTTCTGCCTCCCTTTCCAGAGTCTTAGGGGACCCTTCTCCTTGTTCTGACTTTTATGTCTCTTTTTCTGTCTTTGTTCACTCTGTTTCTTCAACTTTCTCCTCCTCTATCATAATTTCTTCCTCCTTCCTTTCTTGTTATACTAAGCCACCAGTGGCTTCATCTTCTCCCCCTTGCTATTCTTCCTCCTCATTACCAATAGGACTGACATCATAGGTTAGGGCCTTTATTTCATCCTCAGCTGTCATGTTTCGGAAGACTTCCCATGATATAGGGAGTGTAAATGTATGGAGGGCTTCTTCCACTAAAATTTTGATTAACCCATGGTGAGCTAGTTGCTCTGAATTCCCTATTTGAACCTTAGTGTTGGAGTCAATGAGGGATTACAGGAGGAATTAGGGGGTGTTGAGCTTCTGAAGTGTTGGAGTGTCCATGCCATACCTTAATTCATGAAGTATTCTAAAGTGATAACCATAGACAATGTTGTACGTCCCCTCATAGGAAATGTATTTGATTATTTGGTAGCTAACCTTATCCCAACAAGATGGTATGCTAGCCCTTCTAATGACGTTTTTATCCTCTACAGGGGTTTCATTATTTTGGAAGAAGTTTTTCTTGGTAGCCTAGCCAATTGGTTTCTCATCCTTACTCCATGGTAGCCTAATAGGAAGGGTAGTGACCCTACTGATAAATTCAGGGGTTATCTCCATGGAAAGACCTCTAAAGGTGACAGTGGCATGTGTTCTTGTGTGAGGGACCAAATATTCAGCAAATTGTTTGGAAATCTCCTCATCAAACCCTCAGAATTTCTCAAAAAAGTTCATCCAATTTGCTCTTGTGAATATGTACACTACTTGGGGATGTGCATAAAGCCTAGTGGAGTTGATGGGCTCCTTCCTCATAAACCCTCCTGTCATTTTGTTTATAATATTTTGGGAAACCAAATATGGAGATAGAGACAACAATTTTTTAGAAAAATAGAGAAACAAAGGAGACTGGTTTTTTTTTTTTTTTTTTTTTTTTTTTTTTTTTTAATCAGCAGATTTTTTTTATGTATTTTCTCCTCGTAAAGGCTTATTTCCTCCTCAATTTGAAACCACTTCTTGCATATATTGATATTCAATGGGTTCATGCATGGAACCTACCTCCTCAAACCGAAAATCGTGCTAAAACTCATGTTTTCTCCCTTCAGAGCAACTCATTGCCCCTCTTGTAGAAGCTTGTTGTCCCTCCCATAGAATTCCTATAGGTGCTCTTGTAGAACCTGCAAGTGCTCTTATAGAAAATGCCAAGAACAGGAATATGGGAGAGATAAATGGAGGACAATGGTTATAAGGTTGTGGGTGCACAAGGAGACTATTGTAGCTGAGTTACGAGGAGAGAATGATAGAAAAGGTGGTGAGAGTGCTTAAGGAGGAGTACTTATTACCCTTTATGGATATTTCCAGTGATGGGGGGGGTGAGCTAGCCAAGTATTTGTTGGCCATATTCGGACCATTGGTCCCCACCTACCTTGTCATCATGGCCCCTCCTCATAATAATTCCTCATGATTGCATCGGAGTTCACACTTCCTCCACTACCTATCCTTGACATCTTTCTTGAGTTGACTGTGTGCACGTGTGGGTGACATCTCAGATGAGTGGAGTTAACTAGATGAAGGTGGCTAAGTTAACTGGCCACCTTTCCTTCATTCAACCTCAACCATCTCATTGTTTTTGAATGACTTCCAATTACACAAATGCAAATAGAGGAGCGAGTTAGTTACTTACCTGTGATCCAAATGTATTTGTTGTGAGGTGTTGTGGCTCCCTCTCTGTTGCATGCCTTTATTTCTATTGATGCATGTTGGATGCTTGCTGGTGTGTGGCTATGTCTTGTGTAGGTTCTCCTCTGACTGGATCTGAGCTTCAGGTGCCTTCTTCAACCTTCATGTGTGCATTCTTCTACTGTTGGTGTTGGGTTTTGATGTGATCAGCTGCTACAAGAATTCCTACAGGAGCTCCTGTAGTTGTTTCTCCCCTTGAAACTTTAGCTTATTTTTGTGCTTGGAGCTTTGAGGACGATGCCAGAGATGTAGATAGAGACGGATATTTAATGGGTAGGCTTCAGGTGAGGTGGATGGTGTTGCTTCCTCTCTTATATATATATATATATATATATATAATATAGATATATATATATATATATATATATATATATATATATATATATATATATAATATATTTTATTTTTATTTTTTGCCTTTTCCTGAAAACTGTTTTTTCCTATGTTTTTCTTGGGCAGGAAGAAGAATGATGCTTGGGGTGTGATGTAGGTTTGGAAATGATGGCAAGGAGGTTTGAAGATTGTAGGAGGGTTTATAGGTTCTTCATGAAGCTTCCCTATCCCTCGAACTGCCCTTTATATTCATTTCTGGCTCTTTGTAATTTCTACATGAGCCTCCTATAGAAAACATAGAGCCTCCTGTAGAAAACACAATTTTTGAAAAAAAACATAGTGTGGTGGAAGAAATGTTAGAAATGATGTAGAAAAGTGTGGAGAAGGAAGGATAGGTGTTGGTGTGGATGTCAGGGTTCCCTTGGCACCTTCTTCTTCTTCATGTAGTCCTCCTACAAACCTGCAATAAAAATGAAAACTCATTTTTCTTTTTTCTTTTTCTCTTTTTTATTTTTTTTAAAACAACTAGGATGCCTCAGGGAGGTTTTCACCCTAATTTCCTACCTTGGGTGCCTACAAGGGATGTTCTCACCCAGGAATCTTATTCTTTTCTCCCTTTATTTTTGACATCACTAGGCCGCCTCATAAGAGGTTTTCAACTCAATGATGAGACTCAAGTGCCTCATGGAGGTTTTCACTTGAGTCCTTATTTTTTCATCTATCTTTCTCTTTTTCTTCAGTGAGTGGGTGAAGTGGAGGCAAAGACATGCTCCACTACCATCACTGTCTTATTCAAATCTTCAATGAACTCTTGTTTAGAGAGGGGTTTCTTGTAGACTTTCAATGGATGTCCATTGACAAGCATGGGGATGGCTTCATCATCAATGGTTCTTATCAAAACTGAACCATTGTCATTGCATTTCTCCACAGTGTAGGGTCCCATCCATCTTGTTCTCAACTTGCCTTTAAAATCTTTATATCTTAAATCATAGAGTAGTGCCCAATCTCCCTCTTGGAATTGCTTCTCCTTGATATTTTTGTGATGCCATATCTTCCTTTGAAGTTGAACTACCTCTGTATGGAGAAGGGTCTGCAATTTGTGTTCATCCAATCCATTGAGTTGAAATAATTCTTCTTTCTGTGCATGGTTGAGGTCTAGGTCCAACGGAGCTACCATCCTTAGGGTATTGAATTCAAATTCTATTGACAGCAAAGCTTTCTTCCCATAGACTAGCTCATAGGGTGTGAACCCTTTGGTGGTCTTCCATGTTGTGTTGTAGGCACAAGTGGCCTCAACTAATCTGTCTGCCCAATGTTTTCTGTTGTTATTCACTACCTTGGTCAGGATCCCTTCCAATGCTCTGTTAGTGACCTCCACCTTCCCATTGGCTTATGGATGGTAAGGGGTGGAAGTTTTGTGCTTGATTATATGATGTGTGAGTAGGTCTTCAATCAAATTGGAAGTGAATTGAATGCCTTGATCTGTGACCAACTCTCTTGGATACCCAAACTTGTAGAATATGTTTTCTCTCAAAAACTCAGCTACTTTTTCCTCTGTCGCTGCTTTGATTGCTTTTGTCTCTACCAACGTTGTCAGGTAATCGGTGCAAACAATGATGCATTGTTCCTGCTTTGAAGGAGGGTTGATAGGACCCACAAATTCCATCCCCACTTCTCAAATGGATCAAAGTTCACTTGAGGTTGCATTGACATCTCATCCTTTGGAGTAAGTTTCCCAATCCTTTGGCATCGATCACACTGGCCGATATATCTCCTCACATCCTGATGAAGAGTGGGCAGTAGTAGCGAGCTTGCAATATGTTGAAGGCAGTTATTTATGCTGCAAAGTGACCTCCATAAGGCCCGTTATGACAGGTCAGGAGGATGTCAAAGACTTCCTCCTCCCTGACACATCTTCTCAAGATATTATTTGTGCCAAGTTTGAAGAGATTGCCCCTAATCCAGGTGAAAGGGGTGTTTTTCCTTACTATCTTGCTCTTCTCTTTTAAGGACAAGTGTGGTGAGAAATATGCTGAAACCAAGTAGTTTGCTATATCAACAAACCTTGGAGAGAGGACTGAGATAGCACACAGATGTTCATCTGGCATTTGGTCATCCACCATTCCTTCTTCACCTGCAGGCAAATTTGACAAAAAGTCAGCAACAACATTTTATTTACCAGGTTTATCAATAATGGTCAAATCAAACTGCTTTAGTAAAAGAAACCATCTAATAATGTCTGCATTTACATCTGATTTGTTCATTAAATATCTAATTGCAGCATAATCAGTGTGCACAAAGGTTTGATATCCTATGATATAATGTCTGAATTTGTTTAAGGAATGCATGACAACTAGGAGCTCTTTCTTAGTCACTGTATAGTTTAACTTTGTATTTGATAAGTTTTTGTTTATAAAGTATATGGCATAAGGTAAATTTTCATAAATTTGTCCTAAAGCTTCTCCTATTGTTGTGTTCGAGGCATCTGTGTGAATGTGGAAAAGCAGGGCCCAGTTCAGGCCTCTCAGAATTGGGGTAGTCACTAGCTTGCTCTTGAAGGTATCTAAGGTTTCTTGAAAGTTTTCCAACCATATGAACTCAGCATCTTTGCCTAAGAGGCCAAACAAAGGAGAGGTTAGCTTGTTGAACTCTTTGATGAATCTTCTGTAATATCCAACTAAACCTAGGAAACTTCTAACATCTCTCACCTTCTGAGGAGGTGGGGCCCTTTAGATGATGGCAATTTTGTTGGGGTCCACTTGTAGTCCTTATTGAGATATTGCATGACCTAACACGGTCCCTTCAGTCATAAAAAATTCACATTTTTCTGGACTTAGGGTTACGATCATGTTAATATACTTGTCTAGAACATTTCCTAGGTTAGATAAAGATTCCTAAAAGTTAGAGCCATAAGGAGTAAATTCATCCATGTATATCTCTACTGCATCATAAACTAGTTCAGAAAATATACTCAATGTCGCTCTTTGGAATGTGGCTAGAGTGTTGCACAAACCAAAAGGAAGGACCCGATATGCAAAGGTACCCCAAGGACAAGTGAAAGTGGTCTTATCTTGGTCTTCCTGGCTGATTTGAATTTGATTGTACCCGCTAAACCCATTGAGGAAAGAGAAAATATTTTTCCCTGCCAGACCATCTAACACTTGATCTATGAAAGGTAAAGGAAAATGGTAATTTTTAGTGGCTTTGTTAAATTCCCGATAGTCGACACAAATTCTCCACCTACCATTTTTCTATGGCACTAGCACCAAACGAGAGACTCATTCACTGTCAGAGATGGGGTAGATGAATCTTGCATCAAGCAAATTCTGTATTTCTTCCTTAGCAATATCTTTAAGTGTCGAATTCATCCTCCTTTGAGGTTGCCTGACTGGTTTGCAATCTTCCTTAATGTATATATGATGAGTACATACTGAAGGGTGCACTCCCTTCATTTCCTTATAACTCTAGGTGAAGGCATATAGATGTTTTCTGGGCAGGCTACATAGCTCCTTCTCCTGGGAAGTAGATAGGGATGGATTGATTTTCAATGTCCTTTCCGGGCCGAACTTTATATTTTTGATACAGGGAGGAGTAGGATCGGCCATACAGAGATCAGTTGAGGGTGTTGGGTGTGGAGCATGATTATCTTCTGTATTCAAAGGTCTCAGTCGGATGTATACCCCAGGAAGACTGTACACCCCTCCACGCGGGGGAGGGGACTTGTAAAAGTATAGTAATTTCTAGTCAATCTAGGCCATTCATTAGGTGGATGATCTGACAGTAGAAGTTATGTTTAGTTTGGAGTTTTTTGCCTTAGAAGGCAATCCCTCACTATATATGAGGGAATTGTATTGCGTCTATGTATATCTGTATTCTGAGTAAGGAAGAGAGAGGAGATTGAGAGCGAAGAGGGTGTTACAATAGATCTGTTGTGGGTTGTATCTCTTCAATTTGCTGGATAATATAATAAAAGAAGGACTGGCTATTTCTTTTTGGATGTAGCCCAAACTGGGTGAACCACATATATCTGTGTCTCTCTTGTTTTATGCGTTTTCTGTGTTTATATTTCTTCATTATTTTATGTGTTCCATTGATCCGTAATATATACTTTTCTAACAACTGGTATTAGAGCCGAAGGTCTATTTGGCTGATAAACTCGCAGGAGAGAGAAGGATTCCTAGTTCGAGTGGGAGCAAAGGCAGAAGATGGTAGGTTTAGGGTCGAAAATTTTAATAGCCAAAACTACCAGCTGTGGAAGATGCAGATTGAAGATTATCTCTATCAGAGAGATCTGTACCTACCATTGAGCAGAAAGACAAGGAAGCTGATGAGTATGACAAACACAGAATGGAATATTCTCGACAGAAAGACACTTGGAACAATACGATTGTGCCTAGCGGCATCGATAGCATTTAATATTTCAAAGGAAACGACAACAGAGGGTTTAATGTCGGCATTGGCCAAACTATATGAAAAACCCTCGTCCTCAAATAAGGTATTTCTTATAAAGCGTTTATTTAATATGAAGATGTCAAAAGGTGGATCTGTTGTAGACCATTTAAATGATTTTAATACAGTTACAAGTCAGTTAAGTTCTGTAGGGGTAAATTTTGATGATGAAGTTAGGGATCTGTTATTTTTGTGCTCATTGCCAGAAAGTTGGAATGGTTTAGTTATGGCCATTAGTAACTCTATCTTTGGATCTAGTACTTTAAAGTTTGATGATGTTGTCGGTGCAATCCTTAGTGAGGAAATGCGATGGAAAAGCTTCAGTGAGACATCAGGTAATGCTTTGACTGCAGAGACTAGGGGAAGAAAAATGGAAAAAGGAAACAGCTCAGAATATCACAGTAAATCAAAAAAAGGCAGATCCAAGTCCAAATCAGGGATAGTGTGTTGGAAATGTGGGAAGAAAGGACACCTAAAGAAAGACTGCAAGTCTCGGAAGGGAAAAGGAGACGCGCAGCAAGAAAACAATCATGAAGCGAATGTAATAGGTGATGTGTTGCAAGATGCTTTGATTCTTTCATTAGAAAATATTATTGATGCCTAGGTGGTAGATTCAGGGGCCTCATTCCATGCCACACCTAATAGGAAACATT
>APFE031231623.1:57539-72207 GCA_000404065.3 Pinus taeda
TGTTCCCCGTTCCAACAATGATAGTGCTCGAATAGATCTTTCTATGAGCTATTGTACGCGTCAAACGGAGATCATATGCTAAAGTTACGACCCCGGGAAGTTGATGTACCAACTTACCCCCAAACGGGGCCCACAGTTTGGCGTTTCATCTCCTAGGGTTAGGTTTTGGAATGTTAAGGGTTTTTCATTGTTTCTCAACAATAAAATAGGCCTTTGAGCCTCATTGTAAGTCAGTTCAGAGGCATGTAGCCCACACATCTCTTCTCAGAGATAGCTACCATCGCCCTAGCTAGTTTATTTCCATTTCTGATTGTAAGCATATTTCGGTATTTTCCATTAATGAAATGAAGTATTATTTCCGCTGCATCTCTTGATCTATGGTTATCGCATCTCTGTATTTATGGTTATCTCTGTAATCTGTTGCGTTCCTGTTTAAATCTGGATCACCAAAGGGAGGAAGAGAGGCCAAGGCACTATTGCTAGCCTTTTGAATCTTTTTTTATCACTGTTTAACCTGCTATAGAAATCACAAATGGAAGCAAACTACCGAATCGTCAAAAGCAACCTATTCTTAACCACAAAAGAAATATTTCTAACAACAAACTAATCTACTAACTGAAACAAAGCATACAGATACAGTGAAGAGGAGCTTGGCTACTTGGGTTGGGCCCTAACCCAAGAGCTTTAGCCCTCTGAGGTAACTCAGTGCTAACTCAGAAAGGATTCCATCTTTATTTCCAAAACAATAGCAAGATTACATGAAATTGCCACAAAATAATAAGCTCCAAGTTGAGTAGAGTTTACATAATAAAAAATCCAACAAAAATCTGACCCTAGTGAGACCCTAGGCCTCTCTACTTATAAAAATGAAGCTACCAATAGCTTTCTTAAAATCATGGAGGCTTGGCTCCCAAAACTTGAGATAATCATCAATCATCCTTCACTTGCCCGGCTGCCTCCTAGTGCATGATTCGACTACTTGTACTCCGAGCTGAATGAAGGGGAATTCGTATTGAGGAGTAATAAATAAGGGGGATTCCCTCCTAGAAGTCCTCTCCTTTGTCCACTTCGATTTATTGATGTCATTTTTCCACTGAATCCTTGACTTTGAATTCGAAAATCATCAATAATCTGCATTAAATACACATGAGACCATATGGCACAATAACTAACTCAACTCACTCTATAAGCATTAATATAATCAGAAAATCATGTAATAAGATAAGAGAAAGGTTGGTTTGACTAGGTTAGGAGGTAAAATGAACCCATATAATTACTCATTTATGAGGCTCATCATCACCCCCTATTGAAAGTGTTGCTCATCCTCTGAGCAACTTAGTCCATCTCCTCATCTTTTATGCTCCTGGTGGCCTCCCTAACATCCCAAGCCTCTGATGTGGTCTACTCTTTATTGTCATAGAATCCTTCCTTCATGTCTATCTCTTCCCACTACTCCTCCTCTTCTTCTTTTCTTCTGCCTTCCAGCATCCCTAACAACAGTGGGGGACTCAGTTCGAGGCCAATCTAGTTGACCTTCAGACTTTGCATGGAGCGCTTGTACATTGGCACTATCCTTAGTGCCTCCTTCATCCTCATGGGGTAATGATATTCCCTAACTTGCAAATTGTGTGGTAAGGTGTTCAATCTCCTCATGCATGCATGCACACATTCATCCCCAAGTAGCCTTTGCATATCCTCACAGTGTGTAATGGCTTTTGCCTGATCACGTATATATCTAGGGGTAATCTAAGGATTATTTGCAAGCAGATTGTGTGTGTTGATGATACCCATGGGATCTGATGGCCCAGCTCTTATCATTAATGGCTCATTCTGCTCTTTTATCATCAATCTTCTTATTTTTGTTGCCCTCATCTTTTCATGGTTCATCCATGAGGCCATGGCCATTAGTTGCATGTCCCCTAGCTTAGCATTGGGGTCCCACACATTCATGTCTGTGAGGGCCATGTTATGTAGGTAAAATTTTGTCATATTTGTCTTATCCTCTGATGTGCTTTGTCACAGATCCATAAATTGCATGTAATCTTGGAAGGGCATCGTGCCTCTTTGTGCCAAAGTCTTTATCTAAAATTGTAACATTTGGTCCTTGAGATATAGGCCATAGGATTTTGTTGGTGTTCTACATTGAAATGCCTCCATGGATAAGCTAGCCATGCATGCCAGCTAAGTCTCCTTCTCTTGAAGCTACCTCCTTCACAATTCATTTTCAGTTTCAAAGTGGCTTCTTGTAATTGCTTCTATGTCTGATAGCACTCAACTCTCAGCCCATTTCTCTGAGTTTGTTTTCCATGTGGCCAAAATCCTTAACCCCTTTGGATTTGGCTATTTGCATCCACCTGTGTGTTCTTATTCTCTCTTTCTCTAATTCAAAGAATAGTGGAATTGCAAACTTTTGTGGGATTATCCTTCCTCCCTCAAGCATATTGTAATAGGAAGCCAGACTAGGTTGGGCATCAGGTTCTTGTATCTCTGGTTCTTCCTCATTCCCTTATGGTTGTTCTTCTATCCTTTTCTCAAACTGTTGGGTCTCCTGTATTTTTGACAATGTCTCCTGTAGAACTGTCTAAGCCTCCTGTAGGACTATTTTTGGGTCTTGTAGTTCTACCTTTTCTTTCCATGTGGGAGATCTAGTAGTCCCCCTTTCATATGTGATAAGTGCCTTGGAAGGGGATTATTTCCTTTTAGCAGAGGGTGAATATTCAATTGTAATTGGCACTTTTGAGGAGGGCTGAGGTTTAACTATTTTGATTCTTGTGATCTTCCTAGCCATGAAATACATTGAGTCCTACCTTTTCTTCTTTTGCTTTGGCTTGATTGGTGCACTGAGGGTAGCGAGGGTAGCTGCTGCCTCCCTTTCTAGAGTCTCAGGGGACCCTTCTCCTTGTTCCGCCTTTTCTGTTTCTTTTTCTCCTCCTTCTGTGTCTATTTTCTCTGTTTCTTCCTGCTATGTTTCTTCAGCTTTCTCCTCCTCTATCTTAGTTTCTTCCTCCTTCCTTTCTTGTTCTGCTAAGCCACTAGTGGCTTCACCTTCTCCCCCTTGTTGTTCTTCCTCTTTGCTACCAGTAGGACTAACATCATAGGTTAGGTCCTTTATGTCATCCTTAGTTGTCATGTTTCAGAAGACTTCCCATGCTATAGGGAGTGTAAATGTATGGAGGGATTTTTCCACTAAAATTTTGATTAACCCATGGTGAGCTAGTTGCTCTGAATTCCTTGTTTGAACCTTAGTGTTGGAGTCAATGAGGGACTATAGGAGGAAGTAGGGGATGTTGAGCTTCTGAGGTGCTAGAGTGTCCATGAAATACCTTAATTCATAGAGGATTATAAAGTGAGAACCATAGACAATGGTGTACCTCCCCTCATGGGAAATGTATTTGATTATTTGGTAGCTAACTTCATCCCAAGGATATGGTATGCTAGCCCTTCTAATGCCATTTTTATCCTCTAAAGGGTTTTCATTTTTTTGGAGGAAGTTTTTCTTGGCAACCTGGCCAATTGGTTTCTCATCCTTACTCCAAGGCAGCCCAAGAGGAAGGGTAGTGACCCTACTAATAAATTCAAGGGTTATCTCCATGCAAAGACCTCTAAAGGTGATAGTGGCATGTGTTCTTGTGTGAGGGACCAAAGAGTAGGAAAATTCTTGGGCAATCTCCTCGTCAAACCCTCAGAATTTCTCAAACAAGTTCATCCAATTTTCTCTTGTGAATATGTCTACTACTTGGGGATGTGCATGGAGCCTAGTGGAGTTGGTGGGCTTCTTCCTCATAAACCCTCATTTCATTCTATTTATACTCTTTTGGGAAACCAAATATGGATATGGAGACAACAATTTTTGAGAAAAACAGAGAAACAGAGGAGATTGTTTTTTTCTACATCAACAATTTTTTTTTATGTATTTTCTCCTCCTAAAGGATTATTTCCTCCTCAATTTGAAACCACGTCTTGCATATATTGATATTCAATGGGGTCATGAATGGAACCTACCTCTTCAGACCAAAAATTGTGCCAAAATCCGTGTTTTCTCTCTTCAAAACAACTCACTGCCCCTCATGTAGAACATTGTTGTCCCTCTTGTGGAATTCTCATAGGTGCTCCTATAGAACATGTAAGTGCTCCTGTATAAAATGCCGAGAGTAGGAATATGGGAGATATCGATGGGGGACGATGGTTACGAGGCTATGGGGGCACAAGGAGACTGTTGTAGCTGAGTTACGAGGAGAGAATGAAGGAAAAGGTGGTGAGAGTGCTCGGGGAGGAGTGTTTATTCACCTTTATTGATATTTCCATTGATGGGAGGTGAGCTGGAAAAGTATTCATTGGCCATATTTGGACCGTTGGTCCCCATATGCATTGTCATCATGGCCCCTCATTGTAATCATCCATCATGATTGCATCAAATTTCACACTTCCTCCACTACCTGTCCTTGACCTCTTTCTTGAGTTGACTATAAGCACGTGAGGGTGACATCTTGGATGAGTGAAGTTAAGTAGATGAAAGTAGCCAAGTTAACTGGCCACCTTTCCCTCGTTCAACCGCAACCATCTCATTGATTTTTCATGACTTCTAATTACACAAATGAAAATCGAGGAGCAAGTTAGTTACTTACCTATGATCTGAATGTATTCGCTGTGAGGTGTTGTGGCTCCCTCTCTGTTGCATGCCTTTATTTCTTTTGATGCGTGTTGTCTGCCTGCTGATGTGTGGCTATTTCTTGTGTAGGTTCTCCTCTGGCTGGGTTTGAGCTTCATGTTCCTTCTTCAACCTTCATGCATGCATTTTTCTGCTGCTGGTGTTGGGTTTTAATGGGATCAACTACTATAGGAATTCCTATAGGAGTTCTTGTAGTTGTTTCTCCCCTTGAAACTTTAGTTTCTTTCTAAGCTTGGAGCTTTAAGGAGGTTGCTATAGATGTAGATAAACATGGAGATTTAATGGGAAGGCTTCAAGTGAGGTGGATGGTGTTGCTTCCTCTCTTAATTTTTTTTTTTTCCTTTTCCTGAAAACTTTTTTTTCCTGTGGTTTTCTTGGACATGAAGAAGAATGATGCTTGAGCTGTGATGTAGGCATGGAAATGATGGAAAGGAGGTTTGAAGACTATAGGAGGGTTTATAGGTTCTTCATGAAGCTTCCCAATCTCTCGAACTGCATTTTATATTCATTTCTAGCTCTCTGTAATTTCTACAGGAGCCTCCTGTAGAAAACGCAGAGCCTACTATAGAAAACACAATGTTTGAAAAAAAAACATAGTGGGGTGAAAGAAATGTTAGAAATGATTGAGAAAAGTGTGGAGAAGGTAGGATAGGTGCTAGTGTGGATGTTAGGGTTCCCTTGGCACCTTCTTTTGCTTCCTGTAGTCCTCCTGCAAACCTGCAATGCAAATGAAAACTCGTTTTTCTTTTTCCCTTTTTCTCTTTTTTTTTTCTTGAAAACAACTAGGGTGCCTCAGGGAGGTTTTCACCCAGGGATCTTATTCTTTTCTCCTTTTTTTCGAAATCACTGGGCCGCTTCAGAAGAGGTTTTCAACCCAATGATGGGACTCATGCGCCTCATGAAGATTTTCACTTTTGTCCTTATTTTTTTATTTCTCTTTTTCTTTTTCTTCAATGAGTGGGTGAAGTGGAGGCTAAGACATGCTCCACTACCATCATTGTCTTATTCAAATCTTTAATGAACTCTCACTTGGAGAGCGATTTCTTGTAGACTTTCAACCAGTGTCCATTGACAAGCATGGGAATGGCTTCATCAATAATGGTTTTGATGAAAACTAAACCATTGTCATTCCATTTCTCCACAGTGTAGGGTCCTAGCCATCTTGCTCTCAGCTTGCCTTTGAAATCTTTGTATCTTGAATCATAGAGTAGTGTTGAATATCCCTCTTGGAATTGCTTCTCCTTGATATTTTTGTCATGCCATATCTTCCTTTTAAGTTGAAATACCTCTGTATGGAGAAGGGCCTGCAATCTATGTTCATCCAATCCATTGAGCTAAAATAATATTTCTTTTTGTGCATGGCTGAAGTTTAGGTCCAGCTGAGCTACCATCCTTAGGGTATTGAATTCAAATTCTATTGGCAGCAAAGATTTCTTCACATAGACTAGTTCATAGGGTGTGAACCCGGTGGTGGTCTTCCATGTTGTGTTGTAGGTCCAAGTGGCCTCAACTAATCTGTCCTCCCAGTCGTTTATGTTGCTGCTCACTACCTTGGTCAAGATCCTCTCCAATGCTCTGTTAGTGACCTCCACCTACCCATTGGCTTGTGGATGGTAAGGGGTGGAAGTCATGTGCTTGATTCTATGATGTGTGAGTAGGTATTCAATCAATTGGAAGTGAATTGACAGCCTTGATCTGTGACCAACTCTCTTGGATACCCGAACTTGTAGAATATATTTTCTCTCAGAAACTTAGCTACTTTTTCCTCTATCGCTGCTTTGATTGCTTTTTTCTCTGCCCACTTTGTCAATTAATCGATGTACACAATGATGTATTATTTCTACTTTGAAAGAGGGCTAATAGGACCCAAAAAGTCCATGCCCCACTTCTCAGATGCCTCAAAGGTCACTTGAGGTTACATGGGCATCTCATCCTTTGGAGTAGGTTTCCCCATCCTTTGGCACTTATCACACTGGCCGATATATCTCCTCACATTCTGATGAAGAGTGGGCTAATGGTAGCCTGCTTGCAATATCTTGAAGGTAGTTCTTTTTGCTGCAAAGTGACCTCCACAAGGCCCATCATGACAGGTCAAAAGGATGTCAAAGACTTCCTCCTCCCTGACACATCCTATCAAGATCTGATCTGAGCCAAGTTTGAAGAGATTGCCCCCAATCTAGGTGAAATGGATGCTTTTCCTTACTATCTTGCTCTTCTCTTTTGAGTACAGGTGTGGTGAGAACTGTGCTGAAACCAAGTAGTTTGCTATATCAGCGAACCATGGAGAGAGGACTGAGATAGCAAACAAATGTTCATCTGGCATTTGGTCATCCACTATTCCATCTTCACCTGCAGGCAAATTTACTTTAGATAAAAAGTCAGCAACAACATTTTCTTTACCAGGCTTATCAATAATGGTCAAATCAAACTGCTGCAGTAAAAGCATCCATCTAATAATGTGAGCATTTACATCTGGTTTGTTCATTAAATATCTAATTGCATCATGATCAATGTGCACAAAGGTTTGATAGCTTGTGATATAATCTCTAAATTTGTTTAAGGAATGCACGACAGCTAAGAGTTCCTTCTCAGTCATTATATAGTTTAACTTTGTCTTTGATAATTTTTTTCTTATAAAGTATATGGCATAAGGTAAATTTTCATCAATTTGTCCTAAGGCTGCTCCTACTGCTTTATTCGAGGCATCTGTGTGAATGTGGAAAGGTAGGGCCCAGTTTGGGCCTCTCAGAATTGGGGCAGTCACTAGCTTTCTCTTCAAGGTATCTAAGGCTTCCTGAGAGTTTTTCGACCATATGAACTCAACATCGTTGCCTAAGAGACCAAACAAAGGAGAGGCTAGCTTGTTCAAATATTTAATGAATCTTCTATAATATTCGGCTAAACCTAGGAAACTTGTGACATCTCTCACCTTCTGAGGAGGTGGGACCCTTTGGATGATGGCAATTTTCTTGGGGTCCCCCTGCTCATCTCTCCTATCCACACCACCTCCTTAGTCCTTCGCATCTCAATATCATGCCCAACCAGCCGCTCAGTCATTTCAATCCTATGCTCAGCCACAACCTCAGTGGAATGCATCTCGTCAGGGGTGGAGGCCCCAATACAACTTTCTTCCCGCTCTTATGCCTCCACCACCTGCCCAACCACAACTGTTACCCTCTTCTCCACCAAAGCAACCCCAAATGCCTACCCAGCCAAATCCAAACCCGAACAACAGACAATCTCAACAAGTATATAGTGGGGAACCATCATACCCAACTTATGATGTCAAGATTCAAGAAATCAGCTTGCGATCTCGGAAAGTTCTACCAGATAGCTAGCCTCCAACCAGGTAGATTGAGGAAGATTAAGAGGAAAGTGAACCTAAAGCAAATCCACCCTTTCCTAAGAGACTATTTGCGATAGTCCATTGAGGTTAATGAAGATAAAGAGGAAAGGTATCGATTTTCTTTAAGTTCTCTTTCCTCTTTATCTTCCTCAACCTCCCTGGTTGGAGGTTTGCTATCTAGGAGAACTTTCCCAAATCACAAGTTGATTTCTTGAATCTCCAGAAAATAAGTTGGGCATGATGGTTCCCCACTATACACTTGTTGAGCTTGTCTATTGTTCGGGTTCGGATTGCTAGCATTTGAGGTTTCTTTGGTGGAGCAGAAGGTAACGGTTGTGGTTGGGTAGGTGTTGGAGGCATAAGAGTAGGAAGAGAGTTGTATTGGGGCCTCCACCCTTGATAAGATGCATTCCATTGAGGTTGTGGCTGAGCATAGGATTGAAATGAAGGAGCGGCTAGTTGGGCATGATATTGAGATGTGAAGGACCAAGGAGGTGGTGTGGACCAGGAAGGATGAGCAGGGGGAACCCAAGAAGGTATGGAGGGCACTTGGTTGGGGTTGTAGTATGCCTAAATGCCCCTTGCATCCACTGCTAGTATGGTCTAGGTCTAGGTGGCCTTCGTTTGTTTATATAGTAGAGCTATTTAGTGACTCCCTCAACCCCTTGATATACAACTTTAAGTCTGGGTAAGGAAGGGCACTTATCTATAGAATGATTTTCTTCACAGACTAAACAAACCTCTATAGAGAGTTCAATGGGCATTCATTCCTAGGATGCCTCCTAGTGCATCTAGGGAAAAAAATTGCCAAAGCCCTCTCTACTTTTTCTTGTTTTATTTTTATATGTAAGGTGTCCATTTGCATGGTAAGGGTCTACAACATCTCACTCTTGAAGTATTCCAGCATGTTTCCAATTTCTCCTTTAATGGATGAGTTGGAGGAAGAGGTATTGGCTATGGGGTGACTCCCCTACCTTTCTTTATGGCTGCCTTAGAATGATTTCTAAAAATAGTGTTTATGTCCTCATAGGGTAGTTGGTAGATGTTTCCCTCTGCTAGCAGATGGAGGGTGTCTAGAAGATATTCCCAGATTCCCTTGAGTAGGACCAACTTCAGAGACTCAGGGTCAAGTGTACACCCGACCCTTTTGTAACTAAGTTGGAACCTCTCTTCATAGTCTTCCAAGGACTCATCACTTCCTATGGTCATTCAGAATATTTCTTCTTTAGTATCTTTTGACCTGCAATAGTCTCAATATTTGTTTTTAAAGGTTTGTTGCATCTGAGCCCAAGTTGTGATGCTATTTCTAGGTACTCCCATGAACCAGTGTAGTGCTGCATCCTTGAGAGTAGAAGGGAACAGTTTCAACTTTTGCTCATCTTCTGCATAGTCAAAAGTTCAACAAATAACAACAAACTAGAACAAAAAGGTGTCAAGATATTCTGTAGTCAAATCATGAAAATGAGGTAGGGAAGAAGGGCTTATGTTCTTCATTTTGGTGTCCCCATTGGTCTCCTGAATAGGAAAGGTACCCTCTATTCTCTGTCCATTCCCCCTAGCATTTCTGTTTTCAGCCATTGGCCCCAAAGGAATGTTTTCTTCTTCTTCTTCCCCTATAGGTTCTTCAAATATGAATTTTTGTTCACCTAAGGGTTCTTCTTGATCGCAGCCACTGAAGAAGAGAAAAGGTTGGTTGTGTGAAGCGGTGGGGGTGTTGAGCAAAAATTTTCCTGAGTTATCTCTATTTCTACGAGGCATGAAAGGAAATATTTTTGGTTGGTTTTTGTTTCTTTTTTCCCACACTGATAGTACCTACAAAACTGAAATTGATTGAACAAAACAAATTGCAACTAACTGAAATGAACTTGTTGAAATGGAAATTTTCAAAACTGAAAAGGAAAGAAAGGAAATGCATAACTTGAAAAAAAATAAAGGACTAGTCTACTTTTCTGTAAATAAACTATTAGCAAAATTCTACAATAGGAAATAGAAGAAAGCAGTGATACTCCGATGCTTCCCTGCCAACAACACCAAAAAGTGGTGAGCACCAGTATTGCAGCAATAATGTTGCAACTCCTGAGCTGCCTACTTTAATCTTATCATCCCGGTAGTTCGTAACAAACTTGGAAGCGTCAGTGTTGTATGCACAAGTACTAGTTCTTACTGCAGGTTGTCACTTAGTCAGCCGGCACAAGACCACTAGGAGCTCAAGCCAACTTCTATGGATTCCAGAAGAAGCTCTATATGTGATAGAAGGAGAGAAAAATAGATGCTATTCTAACTGCAGAAAGGAGAAAGACTAAAGAAACAGAGCAGGAAGAAAGAGAGCAAACAAAGACAGAAAAAGAGACAGAAGGAGGAGAAAAAGAAGTAGAAAAGGCAGAACAAGGAGAAGGGTCCCCTAAGACTCTGGAAAGGGAGGCAAAAGATGCCCTCGTTATCCTCAGTACATGGGTTTTGGAGCAATTTTTGGTTTACGAAGGTAGGTTCCATGCATGACCCCATTGAATATCAATATGTGCAAGAAGTGGTTTCAAATTGCGGAGGAAATAAGCCTTTAGGAGGAGAAAATACATATAAAAAAAAAGGTTATGTTGATTTTAAAAACAATAGAGTCTTCTATGTTTCTCTATTTTTATAAAAGAGTGTTGTCTCCATCTCCATATTTGGTTTCCCAAAAGAGTATAAACAAAATGACAGGAGGGTTTATAAGGAACGAGCCCACCAACTCCACTAGGCTCCATGCACATCCCCAAGTAGTGGATATATTCACAAGAGCAAATTGGATGAATATTTTTGAAAAATTTTGAGGGTTTGATGAGGAGATTGCCCAAAAGTTTTCCCACTCTTTGGTCCCTCACACAAGAACACATGCCACTGTCACCTTTAGAGGCCTTTCCATGGAGATAACCCTTGAATTTATCAGTAGGGTCGTTATCCTTCCTCTTAGGCTACCTTGGAGTAAGCATGAGAAACCAATTGGTTAGGCTGCCAAGAGAAACTTCCAAACCAATGAAAACCCTGTAGAAAATAAAAATAGCATTAGAAGGGCTAGCATACCATATCCTTGGGATGAGGTTAGCTACCAAATAATCAAATACATTTCCTGCGAGGGTAGGTACATCATTGTCTATGGTTATCACTTTAGAATCATTCATGAATTAAGGTATGGCATGGACACTCCAGCACCTCAGAAGCTCAGCATCCCCTACTTCCTCCTATAGTCCCTCATTAACTCTAGCACTAAGGTTCAAGCAGGGAATTCAGAGCAACTATCTAACCATGGGTTAATCAAAATTTTAGTGGATGAAGCCCTCCATAAATTTACACTCCCTATAGCATGGGAAGTATTATGAAACATGACAATTGAGGATGACATAAAGGCCCTAACGTATGATGTCAGTCCTACTGGAAGTGAGGAGGAAGAACATGAAGGGGGAGAAGGTGAAGCCACTAGTGGCTTAGTACAACAAGAAAGGAAGGAGGAAGAAACTAAGATAGAGGAGGAGAAAGCTAAAGAAACACAGCAAACAAAAACAGAAAAAGAGATAGAAGGAGGAGAAAAAGAAGCAAAAAAGGTAGAACAAGGATAATGGTCCCCTGAGACTCTAGAAAGGGAGGCAACAACTGCCCTCAGTACACTAATCAAGCCAAAGCAAAAGAGAAAGATGCAAGCCTCAATGTATTTCAGGGCTAGGAAGAGCACAAGAATCAAAATAGGCAAACCTCAGCCCTCCTCAAAAGTGCCAATTACAATTGAAGATTCACCCTCTACTAAAGGGAAAGAATCCCCTTCCAAGGAACTTATCACATATGAAAGGGGGACTCCTAGATCTCCCACATGTAAAGAAAAGGTAGAACTACAGGACCCAAAAACAGTCCTACAAGAGGCTTAGACAGTTCTACAAGAGACACTGTCAAAACTACAGGAGACCCAACAGTTTGAGAAAAGGATAGAAGAACAGCCGCAGGGGAAGGAGGAAGAACCAGAGATACAAGAACCTGATCCCCAACCTAGTTTGGCTTCCTATTACAATATGCTTGAGGGAGGAAGGATAATCCCACAAAAGTTTGCAAATCCACTATTCTTTGAATTAGAGAAAGAGAGAATAAGAACACACAGGTGGATGAAAATAGCCAAATCCAAAGGGGTTGAGGATGCTAGCCATATGGAAAACAAACTCAAAGAAATGGGCAGAGAGTTGAGTGCTATCAGACACAGAGAAGCAATTACAAGAAGCCACCTTGAAACTGAAATGAATTGTTAAGGAGGTAGCTACAAGAGAAGGAGACTCAGCTGGCATGCATGGTTATCTTATCCATGGAGGCATTGCAATGTAGAACACTAGAAAAATCCTATGGCCTATATCTCAAGGACCAATGGATACAATTCGAGATAAAGACTTTGGCACAAAGAGGCACAATGCCCTTCCAAGATTACAGATAGTTTATGGATCTGTGTGACCAAAGCACATCAGAGGATAAGGCAAAGATGGCAGAATTTTAGCTACATAACGTGGTCCTCATAGACATGTATGTGTGGGACCCTAATGCTAGGCTAGGGGACATGCAACTAATGGCCATGGCCTCATGGA
Source organism: Pinus taeda (assembly GCA_000404065.3). Classification (NCBI taxonomy): domain Eukaryota; kingdom Viridiplantae; phylum Streptophyta; class Pinopsida; order Pinales; family Pinaceae; genus Pinus; species Pinus taeda. Next base: position 70,150 of record APFE031231623.1, read on the forward strand.
TCAACCATGAAGAGATGAGGGCAGCAGAAATAAGAAGATTGATGATAAAAGAGCGGAATGAGGCACTAATGATAAGAGCTAAGCCATCAGATCCCATGGCACTCATTAGCACACACAACCTTCTTGCAAATAATCCTCAGGTTGCCCCTAGATATATAATTGATCAGGCATGAGCCATTGCACACTTTGAGGATATCCAAAGGCTACTTGGGGATGACTGTGTGCATGCATGCATGAGGAGATGGAACACCTTACCACACATTTTGCAGATTAGGGAATATCATTCCCCCATGAGGATGAATGATGCACTAAGGAGAGTGCTAATGTACAAGCACTCCATGCAGAGGCTAAAGGTCAACTGGATTGGCCTCAAACTGAGTCTCCCACTGCTGTTTATGCATGCTAGAAGGTAGAAGAGAAGAAGAAGAGGAGGAGTAGTGGGAAGAGATAGACAGAAAGGTAGGATTCTATGATAAGAAATAGTAGACCACATCAGAGGCTTGGGATGCTAAGGAGGCCACTAGGGCCATAAAAGATGAGGAGATGGACTAAGTTTCTCACAGGATGAGCAATGCTTTCAGTAGGGGATGATGATGAGCGTCATAAATGAGTAATTATATGGGCTCATTTTACCTCCTAACCTATTCAAACCAACCATTCTCTTAGCTTATTACATGATTTTCTGATTATATTGATGCTTATAGAGTGAGTTGAGTTAGTTATTGTGCTATATGGTCTAATGTGTATTTAATGCAGATTATTGATGATTTTTGAAGTCAAAGTCAAGGATCTGGTGGACAAATGGCAGCAATAATTCAAAGTGGACATAGGAGAGGATTTCTAGGAGGGAATCCCCCTCATTTATTACTCCTCACTTCGAATTTCCCTTCATTCAACTCGGAGTACAAGGAGCCGAATCATGCACTAGGAGGCAGCCGAGCAAGTGAAGGATGATTGATGCTTATCTCAAGTTTTGTGAGCCAAGCCTCCCTGATTTTAAGGAAGTTGTTGGTAGCTTCATTTGTATAAGTAGAGAGGCTTAGGGCCTCGCTAGGGTCAGATTTTTGTTGGATTTTTGCTTGTGTAAACTCTGCTCAACTTCGAGCTTATTATTTTGTGACAGTTTCATGTAATCTTGTTATTGTTTTGCAAATAAAGATGGAATCCTTTTTGAGTCAGCACTGAGTTACCTAGGAGGGTTAAAGCTCTTGGGTTAGGGTCCAATCCAAGTAGACAAGCTCCTCTTTATTGTATCTATATTCTTTGTTTCATTTGGTAGATTAGTTTGTTGTTAGAGGTATTTCTTTTATGGTTAAGAATAGGTTGCTTTTCATGATTCAATAGTTGCTTCACTTGTTTCTTTCTACAGCAGGTTAAACAATGAGCAGCATAGATTCAAAATGATATCAATAGTTCCTTGGCCTCTCTTTCTCCCTTTGGGACCATGATTTGAGGCAAAGACCCTCTTGCTGCCCCAAAAACACAAATTTTCCTCCTTCATAGGACTTCTAGTGTTTGCAGCTTTTTAGTAGGTTAATAGTTCAGTTTTGCTTTGCTTTAGATCTTCTTCATCAATCTAACTTCTTGATTTGCAATAGAATTCTTTCATGCTTTCCTTTCCTATAGTAGTTCACAACATTTCCTTTCATAGATCATAGTTTAGACTAGTTTGATGCAAAACTCTGTTTTCCTAGATGAACTCATTTCATTGCTTGTTTGATCTTAAAGGTTGAATGTCAGTCCCTTTGTAGAAGTTATCTTCTAGAAGCATGCCAACATATCAGCCATCCCATCCTCCATTTGATCCATGCCCGACAGGTCACCCAAGTCTCACCTCAATTCTGTCTTAGTTTCCTACATTTTCCATAGAACTTCTTCCTCTCTCCTTGAGCAAATCCAATCATCTTTCTCTCTCGTGGTGGTTCATGGTAGACCGTAGGCACCCTAACACCTCATTCCAACCTTTATCCACCTTTTCCACCCACTCTCACATCCTCAAAATAGTGAAAAAGACTCTCAACCTCCTCCTGTAGGCCTCCTGTAGAACATTGTTTTTCC
>APFE031231623.1:73272-95413 GCA_000404065.3 Pinus taeda
TTATTTAGGGTTTTCTCTTATTGTTTAATAATAAAAAGGCCCTTAAGGCTCATTGCAACTCAGTTTAGAGGCATGTAGCCGCCACATCTCTTCTCAAAGATAAGCTACCACCGCATGAGCTATCTTATTTCCATTTTGTTTGTAAGCATAGTTCAATATTTTTCTATTAATGAAATGAAGTGTTTTTTTGTTGCATCTCTGTGTTTATGAGTATATATGTAAGTTGTTGCATTCTTGTTTAAGTTTGGATCAGTGGTATCAGAGCAGTCTGCTCTTTCTTTGTTTTTCTTTGCATGACCCCAACGAGGTCTGGGTATAAGTAGTTAGGGATCGATCTAGTTGAACCATTGTAGGATCAGCCTCGGAAAACCCAATGGCCTCCCATGGCAAAAGAAAATAAAGACGAAGGGGTAGGAGATCATTTCAAAATGTTTCTTGAAGAAGCCCTCCAGCGATAAAGGGATGCGATGATGGATAAATTTGCCGAGATCCTTCGATGGCTACCCACAGGCAATGCATCTTCATCCAGCAGACAGTCTAGAGGCACCACTCCTTTTAAGGTACAAGTTAACTTCGATATTCCCATATTCAAAGGCCTCATAGATGTAGATGTTGTAGATAAATGGTTAAATCTATTGGAAGGATATTTTACAGTTCATGACTTTTTCAATTGGGAAAAGATTACGTTTTCACTTCTCAAAGCCACCCCACACGTCAAGGACTGGTGGGAAACCTACTGTGAAGAAAAGGACGAGAGTGAACTGCCATTATTTTTAGTTGCACCCACTTGGAATTATTTCCAAGACACCATCAAGAAACAGTATTACCCTGTCGAGAGCTATGAAGATAAATACATAAAGTGGACCATGCTACAATAGGGAAGGGACCAAGATGTGTCAGAGTACATAAATACTTTCCATACCCTTCACACGAAGCTGGGTATCAGGGATACATAGCAGCATTTGGTTCTCAAGTACCACGTATGTCTACATAAGTACATCCATGATGAGATGGAGTTCCTAGACATTTCCTCGCTCAACACGGCGTATCGATATGCTGTAAAGATTGACCAGAAGTTTAAACAAAAGAAGCGAGACTTCGGATCTATGAATCCAAAGCAAGGAAAAGGTGCCCTCAAACCACAGAAAAGTGGACCAATCCAAGGTGGGACTACCTAGGACAACCCGTCGAAGCCACAAGTAAAGAAAAACACCATGAAGACAAAGAAGGATATAGGAAAAGGGTGTGGGTTCCATAAGAGCTCCACTCACAATACAAGTGAGTGTCAGGCCAAGCAGTCACTAGTGGCAGAGCTAAATGCTTTTGAATTAGATGCAAGTTCTAACTCTGGATCAAAACCTGATAAGGGGGCTGACAAAGGGAAGCAGATCATTGATGCGGATCCCAGTGCCATCGTGGCCACCATAAAGATCTAGAAAATTGAGCCTGAAGATTCAAAGGAGGGGGAATGTCTCTTCCACTCACAGATGTGGGTGAAGGGTTCTCCACTTCAGTTCATTGTCGATGGAGAGAGCCAAAAGAACCTCATTTCAGCATAAGTCGTGAAGCAAATGGGCCTAAAGACTACATCACATCCACAATCGTACACCATCGGGTGGCTTCACCAAGGACAAGATCTTCGTGTCAGCTAGTAGTGTTGCCTTCTCTATAGCATCAAGCCCTTCACGGATGAAGTATTATGTGATGTTGCTCTTCTTGAAGTTTCTGATGTATTGTTAGGACAACCATACTTGTGGAAGCGACATGTTGTATATGAGTCTAGACCTTGCTCTCTAACTATTACTTTGGCTAATACATTGTACAGGATATCGGAGATAGCCCCGCCTACCGCCATCTCTTTGGCCACTGCAAAGAGATGCAGTAAAGTAATTTCCCATACAAGGAAATTCGTTTTCCTTATAATTCACCTCCAAGGCAAGAAGAAGGTTGTGGCTACGGCTTCTAAGCAGGGCTCCTTTACACAACAATAATAGATGGACAAGGTCGTCGTGAAGTACTAAGACATTTTCGCCTCACCCATAGGTGTAACTCTACACTGTCAGGTCAAGCACTCCATCGATCTAACCCGGGGCACACTGCTACCCAATGGACTGATCTATCAGCCTTTTGTTCTGGAAAATGATGAGATCAAGAGGCGGATTCAGGAACTATTATAGAAATGGCACATCAAGCCAATCTCATCACCCTGTGGGAGACCGATTATATTGGTATAGAAAACGAATGGGATGTGGAGGCTCTGTATTGATTATCTAGCACTAAAACAAGATCATTGTCCAGAATAGGTACCTAATCCCATGGATTGGTGACCTTCTGGACTAGCTCAAGGGGGCCAAATATTTCAGTAAGATTGACTTGAAATCATGTTATCACCAAGTGCCTATCGAACTCACCGATGTGTGGCAGACTACCTTCAAATCTGAGGGAATTTTTGAATGGTTGGTCATGCCGTTCGGATTGATGAATGTCTCTGCAATCTTAATGAGACTCATGGACGACATCTTGTGGCCCTTCACCAATGCATTCATGGTGGTGTATTTAGATGACATCTTGATCTTCAGCTAGAGTTGGGAATATCACCTCCACCATATTCGACAGGTCCTACAAACCCTTTGACAACACAAGTTGTGTGATAACTTGGACAAATGTGCCTTTAGCCTGACCCAGGTTCAATATCTGGGGTACATCATTGATAATCAGGGTGTACACATTAACCCGTCCAAGATACAAGTCATTCGAGATTGGCCAACCCCAACCACTCTAACAAAGCTCCGCAGCTTTTTGAGTCTTGTCAATTTCCACCATAGGTTCATGTTGGGGTTCTCTCATATCACTTGGCCTTTAAGGCAAGTCATCAAGGGAGGAGTGAAAGCCAAGTTCATTTGGTCGAAATCCCAGCAGCGTGTGTTCTCCAAGTTGAGTAATTGCCTCTGTTCTGCGCCAGTGCTCACATTATCACACCTACAACAACCATTTGAGATTGAGATAGATAACTCTGACTATGCTATTGGTGCAGTTCTTACTCAACATGGGCATCTGGTGGATTACCACAGTGACACATTTTCAAACACATTCCGAGAGTACCCCACTTACGACAAAGAAATGGATTCCATTGTGTAGGCTTGCCATCAATGGAAGCATTACATTATGGGGAAGGAAATGGTCATCCACACAGACCACCAATCTCTACAGTTCATACAGACACAAGGGAAGTTGGAGAACGATCATCATCAGAAATGGTCCACCTATCTCCAAATTTCCATTTGAACATTAAGTATAAAAAGGGCAGCACCAATAATGTTGTTGATTGCCTCATCCGACCACTGGTCATGGTGCTAATCATTGTGCTAAACTCCTATGGGCATGAGACATTAGGGTGGCTGCATCTTTGCAAGAGCGATCCAGAATTCAGATTCATATATAGACACTCTTGGAAGGGAAGAAAGCTCCAAATTTTTACCTTCAGGATATAGTTTTTTGCCACTTGGGACACATATGTGTTCCTCCAAGTGAGCATTCCAAGATGATTTGGGAGGCACACTTTAGTCAAGTCACTAGACATTTTAGAGTAGAGAAAACTCTGGCGGTATTCCAGAAGTATTTTTATTGGGTGAAACATTGTCAAGATGTTGGGAAGTACATTAGATCCTGCACTTCCTGTGCAATTGCCCAACCAACCATCAAGAAGCAAGGCTTGTATACTCCTATGCGTACTCCTTGTTAGCCTTACAAAATTGTCTTCATGGACTATATGTCGAGCCTTCCTTCTACTAAGCACGACAATGATTGCGTTTTCGTGGTCATCGACAAATTCTCTAAGATGGCGATCATGGTAGCTTGTAAGAAGAGTATCACAGTAGAGGCCACTACTAAGCTCTTCTTTGAGCAAGTGTGGGTACACTTTGGGATCCCACAATCCATTATCTTAAATTGGGATAGCATATTGTTGAGTGCATTTTAGTCAAGTCTCTCGTCGATGCTGGATACAAAACTCACTAAGTCTGCAACTTTCCATCCCCAAACTAATGGCCAAATAGATGTTGTCAATAGGACGATCGTACACATTCTCTGCATGTACAACTCAAAGCATCCATGCACATGGGATGAAAGTCTCCATTATGTCCAACATAGCTACAAGAGAGGTCTCCACAGCTCAACAAGCCACAACCCCTTTCTGGTAGGGTTTGGATTTCAGCCATTATGCCCCATTGATGTGGCCATACCATTTGTAGCCACATAGGTAGATTCATCTCACGCGCAATCTGAAGCTGAAAGGGCTAATAACTTCATTGAGCCCATTCAACACATCTGCCAACAGGTCCATGATATATTGGACAGATCCAATGCTAAGTACTAGCAACACCATGATTAGCATCAAGTGTCGCACAAATTCCAATTGGGCGACAAAGTTTGGCTACATTTGCATAAGGAGCGCCTTGTTGGACCCCACTGCAAGCTTTGTCCTCTCCGATATGGGCCATACACCATCACCAAGGTCGTCGAGAAAAATGCCTTTGAGCTCAACATCCAACCGGTCCTTGGTCTGCACCTAGTGTTCAATGTAGATCGCCTTCGGCCATACTTTCCACCATTGTTGGACACATCTCACATTTCAGAATAGCTCACACCAACAGAGCTCAACCCAAACAGCGTGGAATAGGCCACAATTGATTAGATCATGGACACACAGATCAAGAACACATGGAAACATAGGATACAACTATATCAATTTGTTAAAGCATACTAACTCCTTCACCAAGGAAAATAGCTCACAAAGGACCAAGTTCATCAGAAGTTTCTTCATCTCATGAAGGAACTCAACTCGATCGAGACCATTGCTTCCTAAGGGGCGGGGGGCGGGCTACTGAATAAATTAATTTCATCTAGTCATCAAATACAAGAAGAGCAAAAAATATAGTTTCAGAGAATTCTTTTAAGGCCATCCATATCAAATAGTATAGATTTTGCAAATTTTATTCATATGGATCCTTTAACCCATTATCCATAAAAACAAACATACATAAAATATGACAACTTCAAGGAGGTGCTTTAGTAACTATAGGGCCAGAGTCATGTGACAAGTGGTGATGGAAAAGTTAACAATCATCTCTAGAATGGGTTACTTTATAGGCTAAACAAGAATTTTGTTCCTAAAGCTGAGTAACTATAGCATATCATAGAGGCTCAAACCTCCAAGGTTGTATGGAATTTCGGTGTTTGGAAGATACAACGTAAATAGGTATATGTATTATCCTAGAAGCCAAGAATAAAAATCACATTACATTAGAGGATGCATTCTTTATTGTACAAATAATACTAGAAACAACAAGAAAATTATATACCATGGGCCTTATATGTACCCACTCATCCTTGAAAAATCATTTCCATGGACTAAATATAAAAATGAAGTTGAAGTGGTCAACAAAATTCCTTTCACAAATAGATGGAAAGACACCATTAGTCAATAATATTTTGATACAACTTTTGAGGGGCTACAATTAGAAGCATCTAGATACCTTTGATGAAAATTTAATCTATATACAACACTTATAATAGTGTAATCCACACTTCTATTAGTAATTCACATTTTTAAACTTGCATTGGATATTTTCCACCTTCACCCTTGGAAGTTGTATATGGAAAACAAGGAGAAGGGAGGATCTCACAAGAGATTCATTAAGAGTAGAATTTTTTATTGAGAATACTACGATGATCCATTTCAAAGTATGTTTAAATATGGAAATTGAAAATATCCTTTCAAAGGAAGTACTTTTGAGAGCATTATTATGAAAGGAAAATGTAAGAGTTCTTTGAACTCGGGCTAGGGAGTACAAAAAATGAGGAATATGGAAGAAAATTCACTAAATTACTAAGGTATTTTGGTTTTAGGATGGATTAAAAGATTAAAAAAACATATTTGTAAAGGGGCTTCCATCATTCCATGGTGACAAAATTATATTCAATGAGCCTAAGAATTTGGATGAAACTATGAGGAAGGTAGAGAACCTTTATGAGTTCGGTCAAACTAAACCAACCTTATAGAAAACATTAGATGATAAGAAGAGGTCCAAGGTGGAAAAAATGAGGAAGTAATATAAACCTTCATTTTTTAGAAGCAAATCCCAAGAAAAACAACAAACTCATCCAACCTAAAGTGAACAATGGGGAATATATTCATTGAGAAAAATATTAGGATTTAAACCCATTAGGTGTTGGGGTTGGGAAGGAGAAAACATGCACATCGAATTTTCCCACAAAAGATAAAAAATGAGGATTGTACACCAAATTGAAAGTGTCGGTACAATGGAGGAAATGGGTAGAAATATTCCCATAATTTATATAGTGTTGAATAATATGTAGGCTTACCATTAGGGTCATATGATTAAGATTAAAGGTAAGATAAACAACTAGTCGATTATCATTTTACTTAATTATGGAGCTAGTCATAGCTATCTTGATCCTAAACTTGTTGAATGGTTTAATTTAAAAAGATCTAAATATTGTAGGACATGGTTATTTCAGTTAGCTACATGGACTAATAGAAGGATAATTGAAATAGTGAAGGAATGTGAAATTGACATGAATGGGTTGAGCACAATTGTATGCTTGAACATCATACCATTGGGTTCCTATAATTGTATAATTTGTATGGATTGGTTAGAAAAAAAGCATGAATTCCTAGATTGTTATAATAAGGCATCTACTTGCCTTCATGAATAAGGGTGACAAAGACAATTGGAAGGGACTCCAAGGTTAGTTTCTATCAAGGAGATATTGGTCATGCAATTGAAGAAAAAGTTCATGAAATTGTTCCAAATTTATGTAGATCACATGGAAGAGGTATCCAAGGAAAAGGCAGGAAGAATTTAGTAAGAACATGAATTATGAGGTGAAAAATAATGGAATCCTTTGTGTGCAAAGGAATAATTTAGATGCCAATTTCCAGGGGCTGCAAGGTATAGTGTCGAATGAGATGTGACATGCACTCAAATTGACATATTTTTAACACCCATCAAATACGTTTTAGTATACATTTTTGTTGGTTGCATGTCATTCTTATACCCTTTTCATCCATAATGGTGCATTTTTTGTCAAGGTATATTATCCCCTTAATATGTTATTTCAATACTTCTTCTTATGCATTTTTAGGAGATTACTATCTCTTTGTGCTAATTGTGGTATACATGAATGAAGCTACACGAGTACCTTTAGAGCACGGGTTTTGTAACTCTCTCAATAGTTGTTTCAACTCCCCATGGGACACAAGTTCTAGAACTCTCTCAATAGTTGCTGAAAGTCTCTATGGGGAATACATGTTGCAACTATCGAGTATAGTTTGTTGTCACTCTCTACTTGAGCATATTTGCTACAACTCTAAGATGTTGCCACTCATTTTACAAATCTAGGTTGCTGAAACATATTAATGGGAGGAGTTTAAAAGCTTTTCCTACAACATTTCCAAGTGTTGTAGGGATAACTAAGATAATTGTTCTAGATCCTAGTTGCTTATAGCCATACCTACCTATGTTAATATATGTTACACTTTAAAATTATAAACAACAAGAAAAACCCAAATTTATAAAAACAAACTTTACAAGAAAAACACTTTACAACTCCCTTAACCATTAAATATAAATGTTACCACAGTATCATAACAATGTCACTAGAAATCATCAACCATTATATCAAAATGCATCATCCTTCGTCAACCATATATATATAGATAAGGAACATAAAACACAACATAAAAAATCATCATTAATCATCCTTGTGTGTCCCATATGTTCATGTTCAAAAAGACCCATATGATGAAAAATGAGCCCATTCTCATATTGTATGTTTGTACTAAAGTCTGAAAAATAATTAAAAACAAAGTCAAACCAAAATCTTAGTCAAGATAGATCTAGATATCTATGTGATTCTATGACTTGTGTCTTCTCAACAATCATATTTCCTTCTTGTATTTTGATGCGAGACAAGTAATCAAGTTTTCTTCCTTCTCCATTATCAATTATAGGGATTCTTGTGTGAGAATGGGTAGAGGTAGATTTAGTGGAAGAAGGAAAATGTAAGGTAGTTGATGTAACTTTTGTTGTTTTGTTTTTGTATGTGAGATAAATGGTTTATGCGTATGAGAATGTATAACATGTGATAAATTAGAAAGAATTTGAGGTACACCAATTGGAAGTGGATTGTCATGACGGGAACCTGAAGGCCAATAAGTATTACGAGAGATTAGTGTAACATGTTTAGGCTCCCATCCATTATGTAGTTGGGGATATTGGTAGGGGAATGGATGAGGCTCAGGGATCTCCATGATGTTGCGATTTGGCTGAGGGGAATTATGCCATACATGTGGGGTAGGAAGAGTTCCTCTTAGTTATAAGTGTTTGGTTTGCGTGAGCTAAGTAAACTCATCAAAATTTGCATCAAAACAAATAGAAAACTTGATTATTTTGTTTTTGTTTTAATGCCAAGTCACATTAGCTCTTATTCCTTTTTCCCTTCAATTTCCTCAAGAACAACTACTAAAGAAACTCATATACCTATAAATAACAAATTTATTCATGACATCATAAACCTTATTTACATGATAACTAAACAAATTAAATATTCACCAACATAGCTCTTACCTAACACAACAATTTGGATGCTTGAAATAACAAATTAAATGGAGAGGTGAAGATGAACAAAATGTCATGTTGATGCATATGTATCTAGGTTTATTGACTATTGAGCATATGTAAGTGAAGAATATAACAACATGAGGATGAAATTTTACAACATGGAAGCTTAATGAATGCAACAACTTATCAACAACTATAACAGGATGAGCTTTTACAAGATGAAAGCAATGAATGCAACAACATATCAAAAACTACAGGAGGATGTCTAATTTGAAGCCATTGTTACAACTTGCTAATGAATAATGGACAAAGTGTTGGTTGTAAGCAAGTTGCCTCAACAAGTAGGTTATTTGAGTTATACTTGTAAGTAAAATAAACTTTAGACTTAATAAGGTACCAACTTGAGAGACTTTTTTTTTAATGAGCACATGTATAAAAAAGTGATGCGATATGGCATGACATGGAATGGGTGTTCACTATGTATTTTGAGACAACAAAATATAGCGAGGTAAAATGTACCAAAGACAATCAACATTCTGGAATTGGAATCAGACATTTCCAAGATCCTTTAAGTATTTAATAACTAATCAACATGTAGGGAAATTGTTTGAAAGAACATAGCAATAATGCAGGTTGAGGTAATGTGTCCAATGTGAATAACAATTTCCTATAAAACTATTTATTTACTAGTGCATTTGAAGACATTTGTAAATTTCCAATATGGTGGGTTTAACAAGGCGGGATTATTATCTTACTTGTCTTTATCAATTTTTACTAGATGATATGTCTTATGCAGGGGAAACATATCAAGTAAGGATAAGTGTACATAGCTCATAAGATAAATTTCTCGTATATGTAACTTTGCTTTGTTCTTGAGACGAAAAATCCTCACAAAAAGAGCATTGCAATATATGGAAAGGAAAACATGGTATGGAGGGACCATGAAAATGCAAAAGGGAACTAGAGTAGCTATTAGACTTTAAACCTAGAGTTTTCAGCATAATGCCATTTATCATAACCACGGAAGCCTAGATAGGAATGTAAATAATCATCACATAACCATTTTCATTTTAATCCCACAAAATGAAACAGTCATAAAATGTTGGAATAGTTGGTGCACAATAAACCTAGAACAATAATAGAAAGAATTGATTCATTAGGATTGCAGACTCGAAGAGGTGGCCAGTAAAATATGGGGATAAGCCCTCTCTGAGCTATCGACAATTTTTTCAGAGTGGGATACTCAGTGAGTGAGAGAGGGAAATCCCACACAAGAATGATAACATGGACATCATAACGATGAGTCAACACCTTGCAACTAGCTCAAGATGGGAATTCAAATAAGAAGTATGAAAGTTGTAGCCTTGCGGAAGGTTATTGCATACAACATTTTAAACAAAATATAACAATAACATGAGTTGGTTTCCTTAGGGAACATGATCCATGTTTCTTTTTTACAAAAAAAAAGATGCAGGTAAGGAAAACATGAGTAGGGAAGGGACATGGGAGAAAATAAAAATAATGAATGAGGGGATTAACCTAGCATGAAATGTAGATAAAGCCATAGAGAAAAACCATTCAATCATTCAACTTTAGAATTAAATCTCTCCCTCATTGAAAAGAAAAAATGAGAATGTGTGTGTTGAGAATTCTTATACTATTAATTGTGGAGTGAAAGCTATTATCCAAGTGCAACAACCAACTCATTCAACGCAATTTTATCTCAAGTCAAGGTTCAAATCAAACCAAGAAGAAAATTTTCCAAATATAATAATTAAGGAATGCATAGTTAAATGCAAAGTTTATTAGTGACTTGCATTTAATACTAGGCGCTCAAAACATATACTACATACATCCCAAAAAATACCTTGAGATGTGACACATTAGTTATACAAAATAAACCTAATAAAAAGCCAAGCACATTTTAGATTTATGCACCACCCTACAATATGACCGAGACTTTTTCAAATTCCCATATAAGATTCCAAACATAATATATATGTCATATTTATAATAGAGCCTCTCAGCTTTAAAGTAATATTACACCACAAATAAAATACTTATAATAGAACCTCCGAGCTTTAAAGTACTATCACACGACACATAATATATTCCAAGCAATTTGCTATGCCACCCATTACGTGTGCCATATAAAACCACGCTCATGTTTCAAACTTTAACAAAGCATTACATTCCTATTCTTTAACAAAGTAGTGCTCCGCTATTCCTTGACAATGTTCATGTCCTCAAAACCTTTGTGAAAGTATTAATGCCATGAGTGTGTTTATACTTGATCACGTAACATATTGACCTCCCCCTTTTGCTTTAAACATAAACATATATAAAAATCATCAGCCTATTGACATGTATGCCCTTTATTAAATTTACGAGAAGATGTTTTGACAAACCCGATGAAGATGTTTCGGAACCATTAAAAGGAGAACTAGATGATACTATTATATGTATGAGCTACCAAAATTGGTCATGCATATCCTCATAACATAACAGAATATGGTGATGGAATTAATCATTTTCCATCCAAAGCTATCAACCACATAGCCAATAATGCAATTAATAGCTCAGTGAGCTTTTTATTTGTATACACTAAGTTAACTCATGGTTTGGATCGATTTGAAAGTTTTGTTCATGGGATTTGAGCGTATTCCAGTTATACAAGAAGTTAGAGGTTTGGATCGATTTGGAGGTTTGGATTGAGATTGATTCAGAATTTGGAATTAAATTATGAGCGAATCAGATTGTTTTTTTTCCAGTCGAAACAGTATAATTGTATTTATATAAGAAGTATAAACAGAGTAAAATGTATAGAGCTATATCTCATCTAGATCATACTAAGCAGAAAGATGACAAAATCGAACCACATAAATCACCTAAACGAAATCGGAAGCCATACGAACGGTCTTTCCCGCCGCCAGCCATAAAAAAAACATAGACTAAATGAACATAAAACAGAGCCAAAAAGATAGCGAGAACCATTACCCATAACCAACAATGCCATGAGCGAATCAGATTGTTGTCAAGCTTATAATGGCAACAACTATGGCAGCAGTCGAACGTAACTGAAAGCCCAATGATATTACAGATATAATAGCATTAGTTTGAATGAGTTTCAATGATGATGAGTTGGGGCGGCTAGTTTAGCAGACCTGGTCTTGTGTTCGAAACTGACCGAGACTCTCTTTTTTGTGCATTTAAATTTTAAGCAAACAACACCTAGGTTGTTGATGGTTTGGATCCGGTCAACTATAAAAAAGTGGGTCACGAAGAATTGCAGAATTGCGTTGGCGTATGCCCGAAATTTGCAACCCACAATTGCGGTGTGGTGGTCAAGTACCTCATACTCATCCATAGGCTCGAATCAAATTGTAACCAAGATTATAACGACAACAACTATGGCAACGTCGCATTTTACTCACAGCCCAATGATATTACAAATCTAATCCCATTAGTTTTAATGATTTGTATGCTTATCAAAATGATATTATTGATATAATGGCGTAGTTTGAATGATGATAAATTGGGGTTACTAGTTTAGCATACACGGTCTACGGGTCAAAATCGGCTGAGACATTTTTTTTAAACATTTAAATTCTAAACAAACAACAGCTAGGTTACTGATGGGTTTGGGTTGGACAACTTTAAGAAAGTGGGTTGGGAAGAATTGCAAAATTATGTTGTAGTATGCCAGAAATTTTTTATCGCCCAAATCAAATTTGCTGTGGGTAACACTGAATTAATTCTTTTTTTCAGGAAGAAAAAAGTGAGATTGTATTATGTTGATCCAAGATAATACAGTAACAAAATAGTAACATATCAGTACATGAACTGGGGATGTTCAGTGCCAAAAAAACTGTACAATAAACTCAGATAAGAAATGGACATTGGCAGAAATATCTTCAGCAACCCGCGAGGAGCGTGCAATCAGCAGTGGAGTTGATCATATGAGACCGTATTCGAGAGAAAAACAAAAAAGGATACAGACCATAAGCATGAACATTGAATCCATAGGAAAATTTAGAAGCCTGGGATACAGAAATCCTGTATGAAGTAAGCCTCCCCATATGCCATTACCTGTAGAGACTAGATACCTATACCAAGTAGAAGACCCTGCTTAGAAAGACAGTCGGCAACCTGATTCTGAGACCTGTAGATGTGCTGAATAGAGCTACCCACCATAAGGCTCCAAAAAAACATGACTCTCTCCAACCAGCCAGCAAGGTTAGGGCATCCGATGAAGCATTTACCGTTTACATGATCTACCAATAACTTGGAATCCCCAAAAATGGAAATGGAGTGGATTCGAAATAAATGCAGAAAGCGAGCAAGCCTGCAAGGGCCATCATCTCCGCCAAGATGTTTGTCTCATTACCAGCATTCCACGCCAGTCTGTAGTGGAGATGCTCACTGATGATTATATAAACCCCATAACCACAAGAATTGCGTTGGGCTGCTCCATCAAAAAAGGCCATTGGAAGACTAAAGAGAGGAACAGACAATCCAACCCTATTGGACTTTTTCTTTTTGGGACTCTCATAGGGGGAAGAGCCAAGGTGGTAAGAAATGTTTTGAATAATGTCCACAAGAGGCACTCTTGCATCATTGAATATTTTGTTGTTCCGCCAGCTCCAGATGCACCATAAAATAGTCAGAACAATCGGCCTCCATGTTCCACGTTGTTTGCCCCACCAGATGAAGGCAGCTTGGGTAGAAATGTGAGAAGCAAGGGGAAATCCGTATAGAAAGGCCAGTTCCTGCCAAATCCATTGAATGGGAATGCACTGAAAGAACATATGAAAATTTGTTTCCTCTGCCAATTCACACATTTGGCATCTGCTCGGGCCATGCCAATTTCTTTTTCGCAAGTTCTCCCAGGACAGGTTTTTGTTGTAGAAAACTAGCCATGAGAAATAAATGAGCTTGGGAGCGCACCTAGTTTTCCAGAAAACAATAGGAAACAATGGATGGGAGAGCGAGTGATTGGAAGCCATCATTTCAGAGTAAATATTCTTGACAATCACCTGTTTGTTGGAACCGGTTAAATGCCAAACAAGAAAGTCCTGTGAATTAGATCGGAAAAAACCACAGTTCCTCAGCGCGTTCCTGAAAGGATTCCATAAGTGCAGCATCGAGACCGGCAGCCCAATGTCATCCGCCGATTTCCAAATAGGAATGGGACCCTGCCAGGCGATAATCAATTTGTCCCATGTGAAATATCCTTTGCTGTGTAAAAAGGAAAGGATCCTATCCGGAATTAAAATGTCTGCGCGACCACTCATGATGGGGTCGACTCCTATAAAAATTCGTTTTCCTGATTGGAGGCTCCATTTTAGATTGCACAAGAAAAATGGTTCAATTTTGCGGAAGCTATGCCAGATAACAAATCCACTTTTTACACCAATCCTATTCAAGCGGAACCAGTGCTCAATATGTTTACCCTTCATGTATTTGGATTTGATGGTGTTACTCCAAAGGCCGTTTCAATAGATGGCTCTCCACAAAGATTTGCACTGGAGAGCATTTCCAAATGTTCTTAAATCAAGTAAGCCCCATCCCCCTGATGATTTCGGCTTAGAAATTTGCTCCAGAGAAGTGAGATGATATTTTCCTTTAGCTGCCTTGTCGCCCCAGATGAAATTTGAAGTGATTCTGTTCATTTTTTGAATAGTGCTTGCCGGGAGGAAGTAGATGTGTGCCCAATACACTGCAAGTTGTAACAGGATAGCACAAGTAAGAACTATTCTTCCAGCCAGAGTAAGGCATTTATACTCCCAGGAGGAAATCTTTTTGTAATATTTGTGAATAATCCACTTCCAGTGTTCCTTAGAGTATCCTTTTGCCTTTAAGTGAAATCCCAGATACTTGATACCCTCCCTGATAGACTTTGTGGCAACACCAAACATATCAGTGATCCATGCCACCGTCTCCATGTTTACATCGTTGTGATATAGGGTAGATTTTGATATGTTAATTTGTAAGCCCGTGGCCCTTTGGAACTTGTGTAGGATGTCATAAAGACATTTCCAAGTATCCCTGCATATCATTGCAAAAATTAGAACGTCGTCAACAAATAAATTGTGAGAAATATGGTTATTCCTGCATATCTTCAAGGGTTTGCAGTGGTTCTCTGCTACAGCCCTATTGATATGGAGACTGAGGGAGTTCATCGCCAAGATGAAGATCAGAGGCGCTAAAGGGAAGCCCTGGCGCAATCCCCTTTCTGCCGAGAAGAAAGGAGAAGGAAAGTCATTTATGATGACAGCGTAATTAACGTTCTCAATCAATACATGCCATGATCCATCTAATAACATTTGACTTAAGACCAGTCTTTGCTAATAGGCACCGGATGAAGCCCCATTCCAAACAGTCGTATGCTCTTTGCAAGTCGATCTTCAGTATAGCCGCCTCGGATCTGTTGGTGAACATAGAGAACAAAATTTCCTGTGTGATTGCTACAGCGTCAATTATGTTCCTGCCTTTTAAGAAAGCATGTTGATCTGATGTCAATGACTCAGCGAATGAAGCTTTGATCCGTTCTGCAATAAGTTTTGATATAATTTTGAAAGAAATGTTGCATAATGAGATCGGCCGGAAGTCTCTGAAGGAGTCAGCATCCAATTTCTTTGGAATCAGGGCAATCATCGTAGAGGAAGTGATATATCCAATTTCTTTGGAATCAGGGCAATCAGCGTAGAGGAAGTGATATGATGGACGTTGCCCGATATTGTTGTGGCTTCCACCATTTTCAGTTGATCAGATTTCATGATGTCAAAAAAGCGTAAGATGAATTCCACAGTCCAACCGTCAGGCCAGGGCATTTGTCCTTTTTGAAGGCTTTCAAGACTTCTAAAAGTTCCTCCTCAGATATGGGACGGAACAGTTCATCATTTTTTGGATCGTCGAACATTTGGGGGGTCGGATCAATACCCCACAGGATGTCCTGAAAACTGTTGTTTTCACATCTTTTGTACTGGTCTCTGAAGTATCTCACTGCCTCATTTGAAATATCATGTTGAGAGTAGAAGAAGTCCCCCTTACCATCGCGGATTTTCCAGATAGTGTTCCTCTCTCTCCTTGCGTTAGTGAACCTATGAAAGAACTTGGTGTTCTTGTCACCTTCCATGAGCCATGTCGCCCTACTCTTCAGCCTCCATGAGGCCTCCTCCTCCTTTGAGATTTTCTGTTCTCTCCTTTCTAGTTCATTTATACGACATTTCAGGTTGAAAGAGAGAGAGTTGGCCGTCAAGAGAGAAGAAGTATCAGACAATTCCTTTTGAATTTCGATGAGGGCTAATCTGTCCTTCTGACGTTTTCTGTTTTGCCATGCCTTTACCGTTTTCCTCATGGAAGTCATTTTGTCCCCGAAAGTCAGAAAAGGCTGAATTAATTCTTATAATACAACATGTTTCATTTTCCATAATTTGAAAAATATAATGGAAAATACATATCCAGCATACATACAGATTATTTATTTATTTTACATTATTGAAAATTTCTTCGTGATCTCTTAATTATCATGAAATTTGTCGACGACCCTGGGTTACTCATCATTTATTTTTGTGCAGGTTGTTGGAAGGTTTTAGTTTCATGCATGCAAGCAACTTATTAAATAAATAAATATAATATATAAAAGATTTATGAGAAGTGATCATGTTGAGAAACCATAATATAAAATGTTCTTTAATGAGTCTAAAATATGCCAAACTGTTTGAAAATAGTAGATTTTTAAAAATGTTCAGTGGATACCCTAAAATATGCTAAACTGTTTGAAAATAGTAATTTTTTTAAAAATGTTCAGTGGATGTTTAGAAAAGAAATTGTCAACAGCGAAGTCTAATAATATTCAGTCCAGAATCCTCCAAATTGTAACCTGGCGTTCAAGTATTTTACCTCGATAGGAAGTGAAGTGTGAAGTTATTTTTATTTGGAAGAAATTAATTTTTAAAATAGTTGTTAATGTATTAATTAACTTATTTATATGAGTTAAATGACCATGTGGGTAACAATAATTAGTGATAAACATTAAAAAAAATATTTTGTAATATTTCTTAAATTACTAAAATTGTTTTTTATAAAAATTAATTAAATTTTTTAATTTCTAAATGGTTTTGGTCATACTATTACTTTGGTTTAACAATATATTTAGTCTATAAACTAGTATAGATCTATTTTAATTTCATATTTATACTATTATTTTGGTTCAACAATATATTTAGTCTATAAACTAGTATAGATCAATTTTAATTTCAGATTTATTAAACATCAAGAGGGATATAATCTATCAAGTTGCAAACTTTTCTTCAATTTTTTGCATTCAAAATAGAGATTTGCAACTTGAGAGATTTGATCCCTCTCCATTGTTGATAGATTCATAATTAAAATGGATCTAAGCTGGTCTAAACTCTTATGCATGATCAACACATATAAAGAATTGAGAGCCACATAACATAAAATGTAAAAAAAAATTATGAGATAATTCAATTTAAATTTTTAAAAAAATAATGTAATTGTTTTTAATTGGGAAAAAAATATTTTTGAAATATAATGTTTTTAAAATAATTATAATAAACAATCATTTAAATAGTAATATGAAATAATCTCTTATTATAATTAAATGGTAAGTAATATTAACAATTAACTATTAAATTATCATATATTATTATTCAAAAATTAATTATTAAATGATAAATATATTTATTATTCAAAAATTACTTATTAAATATAAATATTTTTATTATTATAAAAATTAGGCAATTGTGAAGCATTAGACTTGCATCATCGTTATCTTTGATGAACTTATTTACATGTGCTATACTTATAAACAACTTTAATGCTAAAATTAATTAAATATTTAAAAATAAAATGTAACTTGAAAAAATTCATACGTTGAATAATAAAATTGTGTTTTTTAATCATTCTCATACTGTTCAATAGGCTACAACTTTCTGTAGTAGAGTGTTATTTCTAGACAAGATTATATTTTTCACAATTCTCTATTTACATGGATGAATAATTGAATTGAGAAATAAATACCTGCAATCCATATGTACTGAGAAAAAGACTAATATTTTTTGTTTTGATTATAATCTTTTGTATTCTCTATAAGTCTCTTTGGGCATTGTGATATCTTTTGTCTTGATTATAATCTTTTGTATTTTCTATAAGTCTCTTCGGGCATTGTCCTTGTGCTGGTAAACGTTTAGCCTGTAATGGGAACCATTGGCTTTAATGTTGGAATTGGTGATGTAGATTATCAGTTAGAGTAGTGGTGGTTGAAAGATTTGTAGTTGGGGATAGAGCGACCAGTACCATTTGTTCCGTTGAAGTCAGAGACGTAGTTGTTTTTGTCAAAGATGGTGGAAAGGATCTTTTACTGGCTGATCGGTATTTTTAAACTTGGCCTCTTCTCCCAGCTCCCTTACTGTACCAATCACGCTCTCTAACCTTGCCACTATTTCTAACAGAAGAGTAGAAAAGCTAGCAAGAGGAAGGACCTCCGTAACTGTATAACTGCCTCGTTTCATTTCGCTCATTTCATATAATTTGCTAGCTTGACTCTTGGATACGTCCTCTTGAAATGACATTGTATTTTCCTCATCATCTTCTTCTGTCATTTTCAATACTGAGGAGTCATGGAATTGAGTTATGTCTTCTTCAACAGTTTTCCAACTCTTGGTATTGATGAAAAGTTCGGGCTGAGCTCTCAGCGAATTTTGGAGTTCCTTTACCATTACCTTTAACCGATCCGTCATTAAAGTTAGATTTATACTTCTCATTGTCCTTATGCTATCAGCCAGCTCACGAAGAATGTTGGCATACTCTCTGCCGATATTAATGCATGGCATCTTCAAATATTCTCTCCGAGAAATTGGAGTCTAATCAGACAATATCATCACCAATAATTAATGATACGAAATTGATCAATATCTAGAAATACAAAAGATACGAAATTGATCAATATCGGGAAATACGAAAGCAATATTACGCAAAATTGACCAACATTACCTGAATCTCAGCGTTTAGCAATCCATTTAAAGCCTTAGGCGTGTATCTAGTCACGCTTCCAACTTTTAGATAAAGTTGCCATGGATATCTGAAAAAGAAACGTCCATGCGGTGGTTCCATCTGGCAAAATTCGCCTGCAGAATTTAAAAATAATCGTTAAAGTTAAATGGATAGCCAAACGTATCTATATCTACCAGTGTATACTGATAAAAGATGATAGTGTATATTGATGAATTATGATATCTACCAGTGAGTCTTCTGTGGCCTTCGAGTTCAACACACATTTATAGCCTGATCCGACCTTGTCATTGTCTGAATCCTGACCATCTTTTGAGACCAAAAAGTATTCTATGACGCATTATGTAATCACATAAACCAATGAATATTTTCTCAATATCTTTGGAATTTGTAAATAAAGGAGTGGAGTGAAGTCAATTAAGGACAAATTGTTTTATCTTATTCTTACACCAAAAATTTCCAAATATTTAGGATTGAATAAAGATATCCAAATATTCTGAAAATCGAAGATTAAGGTAAAGAAGATAAAGATAACTTATAAATAGGATAAATGATTTATTGTTTTCCTGTGTTACAAATTACCTTGGAGAGATCCAGCCAATCCTTCTAGGTTATGTATAATCAAATTTTGAAGATCGTCTTCAGCCCATATGGGAAAAGCAAACACAGTTATTATGAAACAGAGTGTACACCAAATGATTATCATAGCTATCCTCTGATCTGCCAATTTTAAAATGTTTTCAACGGGAGAACCAAAAATGACTACGAGATTGAAGGTGAGAAAGAAGATGACCACCCTGTAATCGTATCTTTGCTTGATCACAGGAAAGAAACACGAATATGTGCACGTTGTACCTGCATCGATTACCGAAAAATAAACATCAAAACCCTGAAAGGTGAAGTATCGAATATAACATGCAGAATTGTATTATGTGAAGGAGAAAATATCGACTTAAGGCAAAAACAGAGACACCCAGTGTAACTCGTTCGCAGTTTTTCCCTGTAAGTTCTGCAACATAGCTCACCCCCACTCCAAGCAATCCTGCCAACAGTGTGGCTAAAGGTCTATTCAGACCTTTGCTCAATGTAGCACCTGCATAATAAAATTGAGGCGCAAAACATTAAATTTATTATTGTGAAAACCCAATAGCTGGTCTACTTGATATTATATAGTCATGAAATCCTCCAAACAATTTATTCAAAATGTGTGAAGATACCTAGAGGCATTTTAATACTTGTAAACAAGAGGTATTTGGTGAATAATTACCTATGGTGAATTCAAACACCACAACGGCAGTCATGACAGCCCACATGGCATTTTCACCAAAACTGTCAAACAATGGCCTCACGAAGTAAAATATAGAGACCAAAGTCAGTGCAAGGCCAACTTTGATGGAATGAATAACTCTTCTAGGATCATCTTCACCCACCTGCCAAACCCTTTTGCAGGATAGATCTTTTATATTCGTGGAAAGCTTGAGAAATTCTCATAACCAAACGGTTGCAGAAGTTCTCGTGGATGGTATTCCCTTCCATCCCTTCATTAACACTAATTTTCCACTCCATGACTGAATCAATATCGTGCCCCCCATATTGCTATTGCTTCAGACCTATACTTTAAACTTAGAAAGCCTCGAATATATCAGCAAGTTTCAATCAACCATTGAATACAACAGCAGGTTTTAAATTTTAATCAACTTGTGTTCTGTAATATCACTTGAGCTCTCTCAAAATTCTTTGTCAGTCGAAGAATTTGAAGTCAATCCCGTTGATGCAGCGTAACTCGCGCCATTCGTAAGAAAAGACAGTTCTGCTCGAATATATCAGCAAGTTTCAATCAAGCATTGAATACAACAGCAGGTTTTAAATTTCAATCAACTTGTGTTCTGTAATATCACTTGAGCTCTCTCAAAATTCTTTGTCAGTCGAAGAATTTGAAGTCAATCCCGTTGATGCAGCGTAACTCGCGCCATTCGTAAGAAAAGACAGTTCTGCATAAATTCGAAGAATTTGAAGTCAATCCCGTTGATGCAGCGTAACTCGCGCCATTCGTAAGAAAAGACAGTTCTGCATAAATTCTATGTTCGGTAAAAGAAAGCTTTTTTCTTTTCTTTTAAAAGGAACGTTACTTTTTGTTCTATGACTTTTAACTATTGGGGATGACTGTTCTATTTTTCCGAAATTAAATTTGAAATTGTAATTACACCGAAAGAAAATTAGAGTTTGGTCAATTTCAATTCGCAATCTGAATTTGTCATGTAACTCGTTCAATTCGTAGGAAGCTACAGTTATGCATAAATTCATTGTTCTGTACAAGAGACTTTTTTTATCAAAAGAACAATAAAAAAAAATTATTACTTCTAAATATTCAGGATTCAGGTTTACTGTGAAGTATTTTATTACTTTTAAATATTTAAATATTCAGGATGTTTGGATGACTATTATATATGTTAAGGGTGATTGTTATGTGAATGTGTTAGAAACCCTGCACAGATAAATCTAGCTAGCAAAGGTTGAACACACAGTTTTGTAGAGCAAAAACACTAAAAGAATCGAAAGAACAAAAAGAATGATTAATTCAGAAAATAGGTCACAATGCTCATGATATAGCATTACTAGGTGAAGATCCCAAGTTAATGTGCCATAGTGGTGATCAATGAGAGGACTCAACATCTACAACAAGTTCTGGAGACAACTAGCTAGTTGTGGAGTGAAAGGAGGAGCAAATCAGGGAGTAAATCATGCAGAAGAACTAGTCAGTTGCGAAGTGAAAGGAGGAGCAAATCAGGGAGTAAATCATGCAGAAGAACTAGCCAGTTGCAGAGTGAAAGGAAGAGCAAATCAGGGAGTAAATCATGCAAAAAGGATCTTGCATGTAGTCCCATGCTCTAACTAAGTGTGTGCATGTGCCAGTAATGAAGGTCCTAAGTGTGTAGTATCTTCAACATGTTAAATATGTTCATTTCAATGTTACAATACATAGATAACTAAAATTCATTAATTTTATATTAGAACATAATGGGATCTACAAAATATCATTGGTAGAAAACTATGTGAAAAACCCTGCACAAAATCATGGATCTACAAAATAACATTGGTAGAAAACCATTATGCCCAAAATCATGTGAAAAAAGTGTGCAAAATCATGGGTAGGTCCACCCACCATCTTTGAGTCCGCTACAATCCTTGGGTCTGCATAAAAAGAAATTCATGAGTTGCTGCCCACAACCCCATGCAATAGTTGGACGTAAGGCCAAAAGAATATAACACATGCCCAACAATTTATATGAAAAAATCGTTACTTTTCATTTCCTAGACAATAAATATAAAGTTATTAAAATTGTTTAAAATTGGTGGTTGATATGGAGGTAATAGGATTTTGTTCTTATTCGTATAAGTAAATTAAGATAATATTTTATATCTAAGAATTTCTTTTAAATGAATTAATTTTATTATAT